>APFE031096471.1:0-31734 GCA_000404065.3 Pinus taeda
TTGAATTCTGTTGAGAAGGTTGTTGTTGTTGAAATGGCAATGATAGTTGTGGGTTTTGATTTGGAAGTTGTGGAGCTTGTTGGTTTTGAAAAGATGGAGGATATTGATAGAATTGAGAAAATCTCCCATAAGGATTTTGCATACCTTGTATCCCTGATTGAAAAGGATTTTGAGGTTGGGACCAAGGTTGTTGCCAAGGATTCCAATTTGGTGGGGGTTGAAAATTCATAGAGCTGTTAAACCCTTGATTTTGTTTCCCCTGTCAAGGTCTCCTTGCAACAAAACAGAGAGACTCGATGGTACTTGGATCTTCTTGAAAGACAGCTTTGAGCCCAGGGATTGAAGGACAATCCTTGGTTTCATGATTCTCTGAACAGATTACACATGTTTCTACAACCTTTGCATCCAAGGGACATTCCCTTAGAGCATGTTTCTTTCTACATTTCGGGCAAAAGATAGCTAAAACATCAGCTTCTGCTTTCTATTTATTATGGATCTTAAGAGTGTCTAGTTGCTCACTAAGACTTCCTAAGATATCAGTTTTGAATTCATCAAGCATGTTGCCAATCTCAGCCCTACTTACCGATCCAGTTGCAGATTTGTTTGCTCTGAGGAGAGAAGGATCTCTAGGCCCTTTTGAGTTTTAGATTTCCCCCGTGAGAGGTGAACACATAGCTCTGCTATATCATGAAGTGGAAGTTCAGATATGTCTCCTTTTCCCATCATGTTCAAAATATCTATCCATTCATCTCTAATGGCTTTTAATAGAAGGGCTTTCAAATTTTCCTCATCTAAGTTACTCATTTTTGCTCTTTTCAAGTTATATTGAAATCTTTCAAGTAAATCCTCCAAATTTTCATCTTCCTTTTACACCATCTTGAATACCTCATCCTTGTGATTGGTGGGCATACAATAGTCCAAGTACATATCCAAAAATGTTTGTTTCATATCATTCCAAGTATTAATGGATTGAGTGAGTAATCCCATGAACCATTTCAAGGCTGCCCCTTTCAATGTTGAAGGGAACAATTTGAGTTTTTGAGCGTCTTCCAGATAATCATAAGTTCGACACACGACCTCAAACTCAAATAGAGATGTTTCAGGGTCCTCATTTCTTAATCCATGGAAACTTGGGAGGATAGATGGCAAAATGTTTTTCATTGTGGCTCGGGAGTCATCATCAACTAGAGGAAATCCGAATGAATTGTCTCCATCCCTATTTCCTCCAATGTTACCTCTACCTCCTCCATTATTTCCTCCTCCACCTCTACCTCTACCTCTACCAAGTCTGGTTGCTCCTTCTTTTGCCATGGTAGTTTCTTCAGAGACTTCAGAGTTCTCTGGTTCCTCTACCAAGGGTGAATGAGGAGGAATTTCTCCCTCTTCCTCAGGTGATTCTACTTCTTCAATTACAATCTTTCTCCCTGTAGAAGGAAGGAAAGGATCTCTCCCTAATTCGGATTCAATAGATGGTGTGGGAGATTCAACTACTGCCTCTTGAATTCCAGGAATCCTAGGGCTAGGAGTGTGAGTTGGAGATGATGGAGGTGTCTCTTGCCTATTTCTTGAAGTAGATGGAGTTGTAAAAATCAAACTCTTGGTTCTAGCTAAAAACCTTCCCCTAGAATATCTTGCTCTGTGCATGTCATTTTTATTTTTCTTAAAGTCAGGTTAATACTTCTCTTTATGATCTTCCAGGTCACTCTGGGTGCAAGAAGAGAGCATACTCAAGAAACTATTAAACCAATAACTTTCTCTTTTCTGATCCTCCAGATCACACTAGGCGCAAGAGGAGATCATACTTTGAGAGGTTATCAATTTTCCTTTCTTGAAATTTTCTTGTTTTTATATTTATTTATTTTTTAGAAATTGACTACCTAATTACACTTCCCCGGCAACGGCGCCAAAATGTTTGGTCAATTTAGTGTGATCTAAATTTCTATTTATATTGTCAACCCGGGGTTCGTAAACTGACGAAGTGAGGTGTACTATATGTACTTAGATAACCATTTTCTTAGATTTTTGTCGTTTTAAGCTTTTTAGTTTGTTTTTGGATTTTATTCTTTCTTAATGTGTGGTGATGAAAGTGAAGTGTGAAGTTTGTGGAGTGTAAATGGTGATGATTTTTATACTTGAAAAATGCTCAAAAGAAAGCTTTACAATAACTGAAATGAAACCAATTCTTAAGAGAAAACAAAATGCATCAAAAAGCGAACTAATGGCAATGGCCCAGTATCCTTGCTGCTGAAAATGAAAAGAAATAAAAAACTTGAAAAACAACTCAAACTAAAGTAAAGCAGCTAATTCACACTACTTGAGCTTTTTTAGATCCTTTTCCCTTTGGGTCAATCTACCTTGGGGAAGTAATCATGAGCATAACAAGCAATATGATATTTAACTGTTCAAGAAAGTAAATTTCATAAGGAAACTAATCACACTACTTGGATTATTCAAATCCTTTACCCCTTAGCTCAATCTACCTTGGGGAAGTAATTATGAACATAACAAGCAATATGATAACTAAATGTAAGAAGAAATTAATCACACTACTTAGACTCCTTTAGTTCTTTACCATTCAGCTCAACCTACTTTATGGAAAACAACTATGAGTAAGTAATATGACACCTAAATCACACTACAGTTAATGATCTCATGATCTCCTGCTGATATAGTCACTTGACCACAGAGAGAAATCATAAAATTGTTAAGTAGTATGACATCTAATTTAACAGAAAAAGAAATAAACAAATAACAATTTGAAAAGGACAATACTGAAAGTAAATTGCAGAAAATAAAGGTTAGCAGGTAGGACAAGATGATCACATATGCCAAAAGTTATTAGAGAAAATAAAAGATTGCCCGGGTTGCCTAAAAGGACCTGCAAAAAGCACTGATCAGTTTATAAAGACAAAGATATAAACAATAGAAAACATAAAGCAAAACATATTATGTACAAACTAATGACAAAACAAAAGCATAATGAAACTAAATAAATAATTTACAGGGCTTCAGTATGCAGAGGCCCTCTGCCACTTCAGCCAATCAAATGATCACAAGACTATCTTCAGAAAGGTCTACTCATGTATTTAAATCAGCAACATATAAAACAGTGGGGTGGTATAACCAACAGCGTGCGGAAATTACATAACAGTTCAAAAATTATATGCATCCAAAAGTCTCTTTACAGCATTTGAAAACGCGTTATTTATAATGTAAAAGTCCTATAGTTAACTAATCAACTACTTAGGCTATTAATTGTGTGCCATGGACACGTAGATCTCATGAGCTGAGATCTAGTGTAACTGTTGTTATGCTTCTTAAATCCTGGAGTGGTTGGCTGTTAGATTCGTTGTTCAAGAATGATCCTCAGGTGCGCTGGAGCCTCCGTGAGATTGGAACTAGGCCACATATCATTCACGTGCCTTTAACAGTAACGTGCACCACTGGACTCTTTGGTTGGCCACGTCTTTGACTTTGGTTGACCGCGGCTTCAAAATGATGATTTGGCCGGTTCAAAGGGACACGATCCATGTACATGCCATCTGGAGCTTGCCCTTATAGCCCGTTCCTTCAGAAGACACCTGGAGCACAGCCTTTAACAAAATGGCTGTGGAATCCTGTGCGGGCTGCGGAAACCTGTGCTGGCTGCGGAAATTGACAGGTTTCCGCAGTTGCATGAACAAAAGACTAAACCAAACAACAGACATCATTATAGTTAGAAAACCATATAAACAGTCCTTTTTAAACTATAATGCAATGATTCAACCATTGGATAAGTGAAGTGAGTGGAGTATGAGGGTTAAGAGGGTGTGTAGGAAGGTGCAAAGTTGAGGCTCAACAGAAATTCAATAACTAACTTGCAGAAAAATGTACTAATATAAAACTACACATTTCATACTTCAATCCCTCACCATTCGATTCGCTCTGGCTTTAGGAGGTAACTAAGAATGTCATGAGCAATTCAATAACTAACTTGCAGAAAAATAAACTAATATAAAACTGCACATTTCATACTTCAATCCCTCACCATTCGATTCGCTCTGGCTTTAGGAGGTAACTGAGATTGTCATGAGAAATTCAATAACTAACTTGCAAAAAAGTAAATGAGAAAAACTAATATAAATCACACAATGCTAGAACTAAAAACTAAAGGAAATGAAAATCAGTAGAAGGACAAGAATGATTCCAAGTCATTATTCATTAGAAAACTATGTGCTACCCGGGCTGTCTATTGTGATCTGAAACAAAAGCACTGATCAGTTAAAAATGTGAAAAACTATGGACAGCTATCAAGCATTAACACCATAAGAACTATGATATATATACAAGTGAATGATTATGGCATAAGAACATAAAGAAATGAAACATGAAACTTTACAATAATAAACAAGACCTCGGCCCATACACGGGCCCTCTGCACACTCCTCGGACAGTCAACGATCAACCACCAATTGAGTTCAAAAACAGAGACTTCTCATATATTAAAATGCATTCATAACACAGTGATAAAGTATGACGCAGTGGGTTCCTTTACAGTCAAAATTACGTCATCAAAAAGCTAAATAACATGCGTATGAGAATGCATTATTTATAACAGAGGATAATATAACTATTTTCCTACATTCGGTGCTGATACAAGACACGTAAACGACCACGTCCCAAGATTTAGCACTATGGCGGCCGTGAGGATTTAATCATTGGAAGGTGGCTATTGGATTCGGTTCATGGAGCATTCCATAGGTGTTAACTTGTCCCCCGAGATCTAGGAACAACCACGCATAGCTTCATGTGGTGAAAAAAAGAGTTTTATCACCATAGGACTCTTGAGTTGACCACCGTTTTGCCCACCGTTGACTATGGCCTTTTCTGCTGAATTCGACTGAGCCAATAGGACTCAGTCCATGTCCACGTCGGTTGCAACTTGCCCATGTGGTCAATTTTCCTGAAGACACCTGCAATATAGACTTTGACAAAACAACTGCGAAAACTTGGGCTGGCTGCATAAAGTGACAAGATTCCATAGCTTATAAACAAAAAACTAGTTCAAATAGCAACACAAACACATAGTCAAGAAACCACTTTAAATGCTCTTTTTTAAACTATTATGCAATGATACTGATGATTTAGGAGGTTCATATGTATGGAAAGAAGCTAGAAAATGGGGTAGGAAAGATGCAGTTTTGGGACTCAACAAAAGGTTAGTAATTTTTGGAAAGGAGGAAGTAGTTTTTTTGTTTTTTCACTGAAGCTTTGGGGTGCATGCTTACTTGAAAAACCCTTTTTTCCCTACAAAAAAAAACCATACAAACCAAATGAACAAGAAAAAATATCCAAGCCTTACATCTTAAAGTTAGATTTGGCTAGAAAATAAATATTTTCCTCAATGTTTCTGATTTTCTGAGATCACACTAAGGCACAGCAAAAAAGAGCACATGCATGAGAAATAAACTTTTCTTTTTGTTTCTGATTTTCTTAGATCACATAGAGTCACAGGGAAAATATCATATGCAGAAATGAAAGGTATAAATCTGGTAATATTTTTTTTTATATAGGACTATAAACTGAAATAAATAGAGAGATAAATAACTATAATCGCAAATAAAGACTATATACCTCCAGATCTTAAAAACGACGCAGTTAGGGCTACCGGAAACCTTTTCATGTGAAATGAAAGGGGTTCCTCACTAGAAGAGATGTTCCTAACACAATAGAGCAGTCTTGTCAACTTGAAAGCGCTCAGAAACAATAGATCTAGGAAATGACATTCGAATGCAGTTGTATCGGCTTTGGATTTGGATAACTAATGGATGCGACCCTTGAATAGCTCTAATACCATGTAGGAATTTACAAGGTACATTACTTAGATAGAATACCAAAAGAAAGCACTCACAAATAGATCACAGATCAGTACACCAATATTCTTAATGTGGTTAAAACCCTCAAAGAGGGAAACATTCCAGGGATTGAGCCAACATAGCCACTTTAGGCAATTTATTAGGGTAAAAGGAAAAAAAAATTATATAATCTTCTCTCACTAACATTCCCCTAACAAATGACTCTCCATTCTCTTTAAATAAAGATCATGGACCTATCAAATGATAAGCCATAGATCAAGTGTCTGTAATACCAAGAAGAGAATGAACTGTCAGATCACTTCATGTATAGAACATATCATAACCATCAGATTGTAAGTTACAAAAAGTACATACTAGATTAGAAACACACTTTATCTAAATATCCTCTAGACCAAGTTATACTTAATGATTTCCTATGTGTCGGAGTATCCTAATAGTAAGGTTATTTCATGCCAAATGATACAAGCTAGAAAGTGTTGGATTGTGTGTTCAATTGATTTTGAATATATTTGTGTGCCTTTTGATTTATCTTTTCATTAATAAAATTCTTCATCTAGAGTTTTTCCAGTGATTACTCAGAGATTCTTGCAATATATCTTTTTGAATTTGTTCCTCCCGGGGGTATTTGTCAACTTTTAAATTTTTCATCAATTCCTATGAAAGGAATAATTGAAACAACTTTGCTAGAATTCATCATGAATACTCTATTTTAGTTGTGACTTAATGTTTCAAATGAAAATAAAATGTGTTATGCCTTCATCTTCTATATTTCTTCTTAATACTCAATCATTTGGGATGCATTAACATAATTTTAATTTGTTCTGTCACATGTGGATGAGTGTTGTTCTATGTTTGTTTCCCAATGTACTTGTTTCCTATTCAGAAAATGTGCTAGATAGGCCTCTGTGTTTGTTATTGTTTGGTTATGATGAGCTATTAACTTTCATGATCACATGCATTAGTATTCCCAGATCCTTCACCAATTTCCAAAAAAAATATTCTAAAATGTTTTCCTCATATCTGGTCTCTGTCAAATTGTGTACTTTAGAGTCTCTAATCTTTAGGTTTTTCGAGTGAGGGAGCCCCCCCTGTCTAGAAATTACTAGTTTCTAGTCCAAAGTGGTCTTGTGGTTACTTATAGA
The DNA here is from genome assembly GCA_000404065.3 of Pinus taeda. Classification (NCBI taxonomy): domain Eukaryota; kingdom Viridiplantae; phylum Streptophyta; class Pinopsida; order Pinales; family Pinaceae; genus Pinus; species Pinus taeda. The sequence continues at coordinate 6,998 of APFE031096471.1, forward strand.
TTTCCTTCCTACAACCAAAGGAAATTATGGAGTGCTAACATAGTGGCATCGTTGTTGGAGAGTGAGAGTTGAATTTTTCCTGGGAAGATGTTCCATTTTAAGAGTTACATCATAGGATGAAGCTTGTAAATTCACCATGACTGGTAGTGAAATCAGTTGCATGCAAACCTGTGAGAGAAAAATTGGCTTCTAAGAGGTATACCAGAAAAAACTCTAATCCTAATCCTCCAAAGATTGTCATTAATCCTAAAAGTCTCCTTAGAAAGAAGAAGATCACTAAGAAAACTCAAGCTTCGAGCATCCCTTTTGGAAAATCTTGTTCTTTGCCTGAGGGTTTATTCTCTCTAGACGATCTTGAGTTCAATTTGATTTTCAAAAGTTCTTTTTTTAGGACCAAATTTGAAACCTCTATTTTTGAGATTGTTGTAGATGAATCTATGTTAAACCTTTATCATTCTTGCAGAATTTGATCCCAGTGAGCTTGATAAAAGTACATTAGTTCAATCTGAGAGATTTGAAATTTTGGTAGCTCAATTGTAGCCTACTATTGAAAAAACAGAAATTTTCCAACTTGCTGGTCCTATTTCAATTGCTGATCATTTTTCCCATGCTGTCCCAACATCTGTTGCTTCATTTTCACATGACCTTTAAGCCCATTTGTCAAAAAATCTTCTACTTTTCTTGTTGTCCATACATCTCTTAATACAATAGTTGTTGAGATCACTATTTTACCCTCTTCTATTCCCAGTACCACAGCTAGCTTAGCCTCTTCTTAGACAACACCAATGGCATCTAGGTATGCTCCTTTGGTTCTCGCAACTCAACTACATGATATTCCTCAAAACTATGGTCAAAGACTTCCCCAATATGATGGTACAAGGGAGGTTACAACTAAGTAGCATGTGGATAAGGTCAATGATTCTGTGGATTTGGAGGAAGTGGACCATGAGGATGTTAAAGTTAGACTATTGGCTCAAATTTTTTCTGATGAAGTTAAGAAATGGTTGAGGAGTGCTCGTCCCGAAGATTTTTCCAACTATGAAGAGTTGGAGGATGATTTTCTTATAATATGGGGCAAGAAGAAGAATCCCTTACAAATCCTTGATGAGTATGATAATCTAAAAAGGAAATCTCATGAAATAGTACAAGTTTTTTTTGTAAGATTCATAAAGTGTACAATGCCATCCCTGTAGACATAAAGCCTTCTCTTTGAATTTCTTTGCTTCATTATCCCGATGGTTTTGACCCTACGATGGCCTATCAACTTAGGGAAATAAATCCGGTAATTCTTGAAGACATGCAAAGAAATGCAGTTCGTATGGAGGCTAATTTGTTGGCAAAGAAATCCAAAATGAAGACAGAGAGAAGAGTCACCGTAAAAGAGGATCCTGTCACTTCTTCTAATGAAAAGTTAGACACATTGGTGAAGACAATGGAAAATATGACTTTAACTAACCAATATTTTGTTAGAGAACCCTAGGTGGATCCAAAAATTCAAAGTCAAAATTTTTGAAGGAAACCACAAGTGCCAATCAAGCCAAAGGAGCAGAAGGGTCCAGATCAGTTATAGCAGAAATTAAGACTACCTTTTCAATAAGATTATGCCCAACAACAAGATGAGGAAGAAGAGAAATTACCAGAGGATCAATTTCAACTTTTTGGTGATGGGAAGGAAACTGTGTATTTAAACAAAGAATATCAAGAATAAGAGAAGTTCGAGAATTTTGTAATAGAAGATGAATAATTACTACTTCCTTAGTCCCAAAATGATGTGGTTATGGCCGAATTTGACCAGTACAAAAAATGGTACCAAAATGCCATCATGCAAGTTCAAAGACAATATAATCTAAGGAGCAAAAATGTGAGTAGCAATGTAGCAAGGAAGGAATTAGCAATCAACAATGCAGCAAAGAAAAATGTGACAACTAGTAATTAAAGAAAGATATCCCAAGTACTAGTGGCCAAAAGAAAGAACCTCCCATCACCATTTTGAAAAGAAGAGAGGATCCTTCTAAGGAAATTGTAGAAAAGAAGGATGTTGTTCATAAGGAAGTAGAAAAAACACCAAGTCCTTTTAATCTTGAGATTGAGCTTGCCAATTGGAAAATCTCCATTGCCTTTGGTGAATTGCTTAAGAATGATCAATATAGAACTCAAAATTTAAAGGCGCTCAGAGTTCACAAAACTTTTGATACTGTCAACATAGATGATGATTATCCAGTGATCATTTTTGGGCCAATGATAGATGATAAAGGGCAGGATGGGGATGTGCCTCCTTTTTACGTCAGTCTAAACGTGCATGATCTAATACTACACAATGCTATGCTGGATTTTAGGACTTCACACAATTTGATGTTGAAAGTAATTATGGAGAGGTTGGGGCTTGACATCACCAGACCTTACAAGGACCTATACTCATTTGACTCAAGCAAAGTGAAATTCCTGGGACTAACCAAGGACTTAGCAGTATCATTAACTCAGATTCCTTCCAAATATATGGTGATGGGCATTGTTGTGGCATACATACCTCCTAAATTTGGCATGCTTCTTTCTAGATCATGGATGGAAAAGTTACACATTGCAATGCAAACTGATATGTCTTATGTCACTGTCTCAGTTTTTGGTGGTCAGACAAGGAGATTGTACGGAGAACTACTCATGCAGTACATCATCAATAGCGAAGAGAAGCCTACAAATCATCTGGTATATGTTGTTCATTTTGATTTAGATTCCTTTGTTTTATTTAATTCTGTTTGTCTTGGTGAAGAGAAGACAAATTCATAAATAAAAGAGGAAAATGTGAAACAGACCAGTAAACAAATTGAAGAACAAGAAAGAAAAATAGCCCATGGAAAATATGAAAAAGTGAAGGTTGAAATAAGTGAAAAAGATGAGAAAAAAATAGTGCATTTGGACCATGCATTTTGACAGGGCAGCAAGTAGACAAGGTGTTGGTGTAGGTGTACGGATAGTCAGCCCAGAAGTCAGAAAGATTAAGCTATGTTCATATAAATTAGTTTTTTATTGTAACAACAATGTGGTGCAGTATGAATCACTCCTTTTGGGTCTACGAGTTTTGAAGAAATTAGGAGCCATAAGGAAAGTTTCTATAGGGATTCAGATTTAGTTTTCAAGCAAGCTAAAGGTGAGTACGAGATGAAACATGCCCAGATGCATGCTTATCAGAATGTTGTCCTATATTAATTGCATAATTTTTTTGAATATGATTTTTCAGTTGTTCCTAGAAGATAGAATGTTGTTGTAGATGCATTAGCTACATCAGCCTCTGATCTTGATATTTCTAGAAGTATTAGAGGCAAGTACAAGGTTGAACTAAAATAAAGAACCATTGTCCCAGGTAACATGAAGTATTGGAAAGTGTTTGAAAACGATAAGCAGCTAGAAAATTTCTTGTTAATGAAGGAGGAATTTGCAAAAATTAGGTTGGAAAAGGACTAGGGATGGGAAGATGTTGATAAGGACAACTTTATAAATCATATGAAAGAAGAATTGGATAAGCAACGGACAAAATTGAAAGTGCTGCAGCTAAAAGACAATGTCATTCCAAGAGGGTTAGTACCTTTGGAAGAGGTTTATGGTCAGAAAGATGTGGCCAAGAGGCCAAAGTTGGTTCTTGTAGTGTTGTTTTAATCAACCTTAATTGACTCATACTGCAACATTAATTGTAAAACCAGGGTAGGTCTTGCTGTTTCAATTGAGTTCGCATTGTCTGTGCCGATACACTCCAGCCAAGCATAAGAAAATGCAGAAAAAATGTAAAATATGTCACTGATCTAAATTGTTGAATCAAACCATGCATGTAGATACAAAAACACTCTACATAATTAAATCACAACTCGCATCTATTGAAGTAAAGGTGCACTACACAAGAACTAACATCTATTCCAGTGTTTTACTATTACTTTGTTGATTAACTCTATGTAACTGCATAAGATAAATAGAAATAGTAGCAAATGTAATCCACGATTTGTACAACAACAATGAGAAACCATAAATCAATTAACTAAATTGAAATGTACACTACCTAATTACTACAATCCCTGCCAAAGAGGAGGGCCCTTCCTCCTTAGCAGGGCGCAAGAAGAACACAAAAAGTGATTAACAAATCAGTTGGAAAGTAACAGTGTCATCGTGCCAATTGATATTGAATAAGTTCAAGATTACAGAAACAAAGTAACGGTACTCTTCTATATGTCGTCTACTAATACATAAAGAGTCGAGTATTTAATAATTATTATAACCCAAAAATTAGAAAGCATATCATTCATGAGAATCTCTCAATTCGCATGCTAATCAAAAATAAAGAAGTTACATCTTCTTACTAAATATACATCGGTTGCAACTGCTTGAGTCTTGTTGCTTCAAAATAAACAATCCTACTGTTGAAAACTGTTATGTGGAATAGTACCCACATTTCCATCTTCGATGCAACAACATTGAGCACATGGTGGTTCGAGATGATGTGACATAACTAAAGACAACACTATTGATGTGATGGCAGATCCACATGAGGTGTAACAACATCCGATGTGTAACAACAACCTATAAAAACATCCAATGTGTAACAACAATCTGTAACAACAACAACCTATAACAGTAGCAACCTGTAACAACACCTAGTATATAGCAATGGTATGTAATAGCACTAAGGGTGTAACAGCGAACCATTCTACCCTTTCTTGCAGTTAATCCTTGTTGCCTGTCTGTGTCAAAGCCCCGTTCGTGCGAGCCAATGCTTGAAAAAGATGAACTTCCCAAAATAATCCTTCAATGCTCTCCCAGTCAGCCACAAAAAGGAATAAAGCCTGGTATTATTTTCTAAAATACAGCAAAGTAACATGATAATAAAATGGATTAAAAAGGTAAGAAAACAGAGAGTTTGGTCATATAAGGGCATAGGCTTGGAGGAAAGAAAGGTCAAAACAGGGGAAAGAATGTGCAGAAAATAGGTAAAAAACCACACACAACATCTTCCCCCAATTGAAGCAACTACATGTCCCCATGCAAGATCTCAATTCCTTCTACTATGCCCCCAGTGGAAATCTGTAAAATTGTAGACACCAGCAGTATCATTGACTGGAGCTCTAAATCCTTGATCAGACATTAACTCAGGTGGCCAATATTCCTCTTCATAATCACATAATCGATAATAGGGCTGATACTCCTCCAATGGCAACCAAATCAAAGGGAATTTGAACCTGATGCCAATCCAAAACACCCCCAGCATCAGCACAATCTGACCATATTCCAGTACCCATGTAACAACAGCCACAAATTTCTTGTAATCAAAGGGGTCTCCTTCTTACAATTTTGCACTACAGGCCTTAGTGTGCTTAAGACATCTGACTAGCGCTTGGCTCCCCATGTTTGCAAACAAGTTGAGGCAGATCCTCATGATTCTCCTTTTGTAAATGGCCAATAGATCTTTGATTTTCAGATTGCTCAGGAACTTTCTAAACTCTCGCCAGAGTTCATAAGCCATTCATGGTTCAGCCCTAACTCACAATGTTGTCTTTTCCTCATTGGTCGCTATTATTTTCTTGGCCAGTTGCCACTCAATCTTATTCCTCATAAATGAGAGGAATGCGTGCAACTGAAAATCTCCCATGAAAGAAATGACACTCACCACCATCCTCGTGCTCACATGTTCGCACATCATATTGTACAAGGACAACTCGCACAACAAATTCTGATCATCAAAATCATAGGAAACGGAAAATTTCCAAAAAAGTGTAGGTTAGAGAACCAATATAGGACTTCTTCTCACAAATTTCGCTTAACTCGAATAAGTAGTAATATTCCCACGGGAACATAGGGTATTACTGGGATGACTTCCTGCATGCTAGTAGGTTTAGAGAAAGGTCATGGAGTTTGGTCTTATCAAACGTCAGGTCGGAGACCTCCCGATGTGGTTGATGTAGCTATTCATCCTTTTTATTCATAATTTCTTTATGGATCTGTGCCTCCTCTTCTCTTTCCCATTCTTCTTTTAACCATTTTTCTCTTAGGGAATCCATCATTCTCATATGTTTCTTGAGTGGAACCACTCCCTCCTACAGATAGAGTGCCATCTGCTTCTAGTTTTGTAGCTCTGAACACCATCTTTCAACAGGACCCGACATTCCTCCACATGCATCATCAATTAAAGGTGTAGCAGCGTATTGAGGGAAAAACTGTCCCACCTCAGCCACTGGTTCTTGTTTAACAACAGCTTCGTCAGTGGGTTTTATCATAGTTTCTTTATTTTCCTGGTTAACTTCCATTTTTACTGTTGGTTCTTGTGTGGCAGCAATACTATCCACAGGCTTCTGTTCATTGTTTTCCTTCATACCATCTTCGGTCTCTACTACTGGTTCTTATGTAAAAGCAGTAGTGACAATCGACTCGTGGATATTATCTTTCTCTTCCTCCTCTTGGCTCATTTCCTCCTCCACTGTTGTTCCTGGTGAAAAAACAGTGTTAGCCAAGGGTTCCTGTGTATCCATTGCTTGATCACTCCCTATGGATTGTGCTGTCTCGGTTGCTAGTTCTTGTATATCAGCAACATCCTCGATAGGTTCTAGTGTGATAGCTTCCTAGTTTTTAGTTTGAATCCCCCTCGAGGTAGTGTCTGTCGCACAAACTTTGAATCCAGTTTCCACCAACTTCTCAACACATGCTACACACGGAGTGCCCGGGATTTCTCCCCTTATCGCCCTCTCCATAGCCTATGCCAAAGTATCCACCCCTGGGGCTCTTGTCTTTGCCTTTCCTACTACTAGTTGTTCCCTCAATTCTTTAATTTCTTTTTCTAAAATTTCAATTTTCGACAACAAATACTATGTTTCGCTATTACCAGGTGAAGGAGGTTTTTCTGGCTGAGCTTGCTCCTCGTCCTTTTGCTCGACTTCTTGTTTTTCATTTCTCGACATTGATGGGGACTCTGGGTGCCCACTAATCCTTATTCTTTGCTTCAGCCTTTTGTCACCAATCGGTTTATCAACCAACTTCTTGCTAACACTCACTGTCGAGGACAGGGGTTGCACCTTTGTCACTTCTGGAGTTTCCCCAGCCGTCTCTATTTTCCTTCTGTGAGTGGTCCTGGGCCTTTTTTGCATGAATTACTTCCAATTCTTGCCCTGTCAGCTCAAGGCATCCAACACAATGAGTTTAATAAGGTGATGGTTTGTAACACATGTTTCTAGATGTGAAGCCATTTTCATAGTTGTGACCATGTGTCTAATATTGCCCAACAAGAAATAAGGAAGGTTGATCAGTTGCTAATGGCAGAGATGGTTCAACAATGGGAAATGGTAATTAAACACAATTGTTGCCCTTCCCTCACAAGTAATGTACTTAATGAGGAAGAGAGCAACATCCTCCCATGGCTGGGGGAGTCACTACCTATCAATTCCCCTACCTTTCTTAACCAATGACTCGCTTTCCTGAACAAAATCCCCTTTCATTGAGGGGTCATTAACCTTCCTAGTAAACCAACTCTTCCCTTCTGTTGGCAATCTTGTTACTCTAGAGATAACTTCTTCCATGACCTCCAATTTTAATCCTTTGACTTCCGTCTATTTTTCTTCCAAGTTCTTTGCAAAATCCATGGCCATACCATTGTCCGATCCTACCAATCTCTGGAAGAATTTGAACCATCCTGCATCTTTGAAAACCTGGCATGCTTCAAGGAAATCTTCCAGGGCTTCTATGGACCCTGGCTTGTGCCGTATTGCTACTCCTCCCATTTCCTATGCAATTGAGTGTTTTTTCACCTACTTATCCTTCCCTTCAGTGCACACTCTAGTTGTTTAAGCCTGTACTACTATCATCCTCCTCTCTAAGAACTCTAAATGGGGATTCAGTGCTTCTAGCAGGGGTAAATGGTAGGGTGATAGGGTGGCACAAGTGAAGATTTTGGATTAAGATTTGGTATGCATGGTTTATACTGCTCAATGAATTTTTGCCTTAATGGTGAGTCACAGGGAGGTCTCGTCAATGGTTCCCTTACCCTTTTTGGTATGATTTGGCATTAGATAATGATAACTACCAGGTCACATGCCTTAATTGCTAGATTTTCAAATAATTTCAAATCATGCGACGGTCATGTCGTGATGTGATTTGTTCCCTCCCCCCGAGCTTAATTATGACATCCGTCCATGGCCATCAATAGTCATATTAAGTTTCCATAATTACAAAATAAAATGAATTCAATATTACCTTTTTAATGATGTACCTAGGTGGCGTGGAACGAGGTGATGGGCAACGCGACTTTGAATCATCCTCGGACATCAAGATGCGTGAACTTAAATCTGATGACGAGGCTCATGGTGATGTTTTTGTTGTTTATCACAATACAATATCTTGTTTTACTCTTGAAAAATCATCAACTGTTACAAGTGTAATAGCCAAAACAACTGATATATATTAATTTAATTTCTTCAAAAATATAAAGAACAAAATATCGTGTAACAACACTTATTGCATGATATACTTTGGAATAACAAATGTTGTTACATAGGGTGTAACAGATGCCACCAGGTGGTTTTCAACTGTTACAAAAGTGTCCATATGTGCCTGAGAAAAGGTTTGCACAGCTAGATTATTTTTATTATTGTTATTATTATTATTATTATTAAAAAAATTGGACGGTGTAACAACCGCCACCAAGTGGTTTTTAGCTATTACACTTATTGGAAAAATTAAAATTTTTGCAGCACAAGGGGGCTTTCGCCTATTCCCATAATCTATAGATATGAATTTGTGACAATGTTGACAAATGAATCCTTCAAGGTAGGTTTGTGATACAACCGAAGACGGTCCCTGTTTGCCAGTAGTGATGTCCTTGCATTGTCAATGGTTACCAATTTTACAATCCCATTGTCAAAGACTGCATCTACCTCATAAGGACCTAGCCATCTAGTTCAGAGCTTACCCTTGAAGTCTTTAAACCTTGAGTCGTATAAGAGAGACCAATATCCTTTCCGGAACAACTTCTTTATAAATATGGTGTGCCACTTAACTCTCTGCTATTGGATAATCTCTGGTTGTTGGATAACAGCCAACCGTTTATCCTCCAATTCATTGAGCTGGTTCAATCTCTACCTTTGTGCTATAGCCAAATCCAAATTGACTTGCAATGTTTACCTTAGTGTTTTGATTTCAAATTCAATGGGGAATAAAGGGTTCTTGCCATACACAAGTTCATATGGTGAGAATCCAGTGGTGTTCCTCCATGTAGTCCTGTATGCCCATAACACTTCTGGAAGTTTGTCAGCCCAATTTCTTCGATGATTGGCCACCGTCTTAGTAAGGATTCCCTCAATGACTTTATTAATGCTTTCTACCTGGCCATTCGCCTGTGGATGGTAAGGCATCGTGATTATGTGATGTATTTTATATTTTTCGACCAACTCCCAGATCTTATGAGATGTGAACTACGGTCCTTCGTCTGTGACTATCTCTCTAGGTATGCCAAACCGGACGAAGATGTCTTCAGTATGAGACAACCTTCTCCATGGCTCTAGTTAGTTCCTTCGCCTCGACCCATTCCATGACATAGTTGGTACTGACCAAGATGTAGGATTTTTGTTTAGATGAAGGATTGATTGGTCCTACAAAATCTAGAGCCCACTTCTCAAAAGGTTCTATGATGATATGGGGCTGTAATGTCATCTCATCTGATTGCAGTGGTTTGCCCATCCTTTGACAACTATCACATCCCTTCACAAACTTCTTGGCATCCTGAAATATTGTCGTCCAGTAGTACCCTGTTGAAAGGAATTTGTATCATTTATATTTATATGTGAAGTGTCCACTGCAAGGTTCCTCATGGTAGGCTTTGAGGATATCAAAGACCTCGTCCTCTCTTACACAAAGTCTGATTTGGAAATCAGGTCCAGTGTGATAGAGGTTCCCATCTATCCAAGTATATGTAGCACTTTGTTATATGATTTTCTTTTTCTCCTCGGAGGATAAATACTGGGGAAACTTCCTTGCAACAAGATAATTGGCTATATCTACATACCATGGTGAGTAAGTAGAAATAGCAAAAAGATATTCATCAGGAAAAGAATCTTCAGTAGGAGTGCAACTATCATCAATAGTTAGCCTAGAAAGAAATTCAACTACTACATTGTCTTTTCCAGGCTTATCTACAATAGTGATAGCAAATGCTTGTAACAACAATAACCAGCATGTAATCCTACCATTTGTAATTGGCTTATTCATTAAAAAGTGAATGGAAGAATGGTCAGTGTGTACAAATACTTGATATCCGATGATGTAAAGCTGAAATTTATTAATGGTGTGCATGACTGCTAAGAAATCCTTCTCAATCATTGTGTAGTTGAGCTTAGCTAGAGTTAGATTTTTACTTATGTAGTAAATAGCGTAACGTTTGTTATCCTCTAGTTGTCCCAAAACAACACCTACAACAATATTCGATGCATCCGTAGATATGTCAAATGGCAATTCCCAATTAGGTCCTTGCAAGACTAGAGCTACTGATACATAGAATTTCAGCTTTAAGAAGGCCTGCTCACACTTCCCTATGCATAAGAAATCAACTTCCTTCATGAGCAAGGAAAATAATGGAAATGCAATCCTTAAATTTTTTTCTTTAAATCCTTTGTAATACCATGCATGCCACAAGAAAATACATACCTATTTCTATGTTTTGGGGGTTGGAATCCTTAGAATTACCTCTATTTTTGTAGGTTCTACCATCATTCCATCGGCAAAAATGTAATGTCCAAGCACGATCCCTTCAGTCATCATCATGTCACATTTCTCAGTGCTCAAGGAAACATTAGTCTGTACACATCCTTCTAACACTTTTTTCTAGATTGACTAATGGTGTTTCAAAATCATCTCCATAAGGTGTGAAATCATCCATGAAGATTTCTAGATAGTCATTCAATAAGTCAGAAAAAAATCCCAGTATCACCCTTTGAAAGGTTGTTGGCACATTACAGAGCCCAAAAGGTAGCACTCTGTATGTGTAGGTTCCCCAAGGACAAGTAAAGGTCATTTTATCCTGGTCTTTCAGGGCAATCTATATATGATTGTAGCCACTAAATCCATCCAAAAATGAAAAGTATTTATTTCCGAAGAGAGTATCAAGGACCTGATCTATAAATGGTAATGGAAAATGGTCCTTCTGAGTGGCCTTGTTGGGTTCTCGATAATCAATACAGGCTCCCCACTTGCCTTTCTTTTTAGGAACGATGACAAGCATTGACACCCACTAACTATCAGATATTGGATAAATAAAATTAGCACTCAGGAGTTTCTATAGTTCTTCTTTCACCACTTCCTTTAGTGCAGGGTTCATGCGGCGATGTAGCTGTCTAACTAGTTTGCAACCATCCTTCAAATAAATACGGTGAGTGCATAGGTTAGGGTGGATCCCTTTCATATCCATATAATCCCATGAAAATGCCTTTTTATACTTCTGTAATAGCCGTTGATTCTGTTCAGCAATCAAATTGGGATTAACATTCAAAATTTTTCCAGATTCAATCTCAATTGGGATGCTAGCAGTATTTGGAGTAGTTCTAATTCATTCAAAATATATATCTTCCACCTCTTCCTCCTCATTTTCATTTTTAACAGAAGCAACAGAAAGTGAATTACTAATAAAACCATTAATAACATCATCTTCTGTCTCATATTTGAAACATTGGGCTTTCCCCAGAGTGATGAGTGGTAGGGAAAGATCTGACTCTGCCTCAAACTCATCCCACCAAGGGTTTTACACATCCACTTTTGGTTTTGGGGGATAAATATTAAGGTTCTGGGTTGCTTGGCCATCTACGATCACCATGGATCTTGTCTTGTAGCCTATGAATGTGTCTGCAGTGGCCAGCCATGGTCTCCCTAAGATCAAAGGATGCCCCCCAAATTGGAGTTGGGTTGTAGAATAAGGAAGTCAGTTAGGTATCTCCAGGAAGCTATCTAATCACTATATATTCTAACATCCCCTTGGGTTTAACACAGGACATGTCTGCCAATTCCAGTACAGTACGAGTGTGACATGTGTTTGAGTCCCTATAGCCCGAGAGCGATAAAGAGATCTTTCTTCATTACATTAATGGCAGCCCCAAGATCAATCAATGCATTGACTATGGGCTAATCATTAATGTAGACGGTGACTGTGGGATTTCTTGGATCATGGTACTTAGTAAGGAGAGGCTGGGGATACATTAATTTGGATAACTTTCCCATCACATGTATGGTGGCAGGATCTTTAGGCTTCCTCCCAGACTTCTTGATGCACAAATCTCTCATTGTCTTGGCATAGATGGGTACTTCTTTAAGGTCTTGCAGCAAGGGAATTCATGCATACAAATTTTGCAACTCCCTAAGGAAATCAGATTCAGGCTGTGAAGTCATCCTAGGTTCGGCCAGTCTCTCAGGGTATGGGGGGTCTTGTGTGACAACAGTTGAATTTGTTGTTACAGGTGTATCAGACTTCCCCGAATTAGCTGTTACAAATGTAATAGTTCTTCACGGGTCGGCTGTTACATATGTAACAACTTCCTCTGTGTCAATTATTGTAAGCATAATAGCCACTCAGATCCTCCAGATTCTCCTTTGGATGGTTCATAGTTCTCCTCTGTAATGATAGGGGAGTGGCTGGGGTTAATTACCATGCCAATTGTATTTCATTAAGTTCCATAGGGGTAATAAAGTAGGTGTGGAAGGTTGTAGGAGCCTCTATGCCCTGAGTTGCTTTCTTGTTTGGGTTTGGGTTAGGTTGCATAGGTAGTTGAGGTCGCACAGGTGGTGGAGGAGTAGGAGCTTGGAAAGGAGGTAACTACAATTGTTGTTGCATGGGTGGTGCAGGCAGAGCTGAATTCTGGGAATTTCCTCTCCAGTTATGGTTCCAAGGATATGCTTGGGATTGACAATATTGAATAGGAAGAGATGGAGACCATTGGTTCCAGGGTGAAGGGAACTGAGCTGATGGAGGGGTGTAATATTGCCATGGATATGGTTGGTTATTATATGCATTGTTCCATGAATTGAAAGAGGAAAAGTCTTGAGACATACTTGGTGGTCATGGTTTCCATGGCCTCCTTGGTGTGATGAAGTAAGAGGAATTCACCTCTTCACTTGATTCTCTTAGTACTGCCTTTAGTCTAGGAAGCTCCAGAATCTTCTCTATTGAATGCTCCAGCTCGCAGATGTTACACAGGTTGATGCTATTCAATTCGCATTCCTTGTGAGGATGTTTCTTCTAACAAGTCAAACAGAACACAGCCAGGGGTGTATCAGCTTTTGATTGGTTCTTTTTTATCCTTGTTGTTGTTATCTAGGCCAAGAGAGTGCTGAGGATATCAATCTTGAAATTTTCAAAAAAAATTCCAATCTCTGCTCTAGTTACTCCTCTGCTTACAGATTTTTGTATGTGAACAGAGGCATCCTGAATTGTACTTCTTCCTTTAGACGATCCTCTAAAGCATCGTAGGCAGAGCTTTATAATTTCAACAAATGGGTCTTGTGATATATCCCCTTTTCCTAATAGGTTCAAAGTGTCAATTCAGTCAACCCTCATTCCTCTGATGAATATAGCCTTCAATATTTCTTGGTCTAAATCGCTATGTTTAAACCTCTACAAATAGTCCCTTAAGTCCCTAGTCCTACAATAGTCCTAGTACTTTGACAAGAACATCTCCTTCATAGAATTCCATGTTGAAATGGAAGTGGGGCCTAATCCCATGAACCATCTCAATGCTGCTCCTTTTAGGGTAGCAGGAAATAGCTTTAGCTTCTGAGAATCTACTATATAATCATAACTTATACATAGGACATCAAACTCAAATAGGAATGTATCTAGATCTTCCACAATCATCTCCTGAAAGGATGGTAAGGATGATAGAGGAATTTTTTTCATAGGAGCTCCACCTTCGATATTCTCGCTTGGGAACTCAAAGGTGGTGGTAGTGGTATCTGTTTTAGCATTGTTATCATTGTTGTCTCCCATGATGAATTCTTCTAACCCTTCCTGTAGCAGACGTTCTTCGAGCTGTGTTTGTGATGGCCTTGCAGACGTGATTAATGCCTCAGATACCACTAGAGTTGGTTGTTTCACTGCACTACCCGTATCTAGATATTGATAAATCAACATGTGATTTTCCGCCTCAGGTTTCTGATGTTCCCCCTCAGTTTGCCTTTGACCCTTGGTCCTCAAATTTTGGCTAATAACTTCCCCTTCTTTCTCATAAATCAAATCCTTTATCTTGGTGGTATGAGTGCTAGCCTTAGAATGATACGATCCCGAGATGGAGGGATTGCAGGTTTCTACGATCCCGAGATGGAGGGATTGCAGGTTTCTTCTTTCACTATGGGAGTAACAACCTTCTGCGGCATTGTTTTCCTCACATTCCTTTGAGAGCTAGATTGTTCTTTTTCTGCCTTGGAGATTAATTCTTGGATAAATTTCTTCCTTCCCAAATCTTTGCCCTTCGTTTCCTTTTTAGGACCCGTTGTTCCTATCACTAATTAGAGTGGGGGTGATTTCAATGTCTCTATAAGTCCTACAAAAGCACACATGGACTCTATGTGTATTAAATCACACTCTAAGTGCCTCAGTCTTCGACAGTGGTGAGCCCGCGTAGGTATGTTAGAGAAATGCATAGGTTCTTACCTCTCGTCTTACCGCCTAGCGACTAAAGAGGAGGGGTAATAACCTATGCATTTCTCTAACATACCTACGCAGGCTCAACACTACCTAATCACACTACCTAATCACTGTAATCCATGCCAAAGAGGAGGGCCCTTCCTCCTCAGCATGGCGCAAGAAGAACGCAAAAAGTTATTAACAAATAAGTTGGAAAGTAACAACATCACCGTTCCAATTGATATTGAATAAGTTCAGCATTATAGAAATAGAGTAATGGTACTCTTGTATATGTTGTCTACTAATACATAAAAAGTTAAGACTTTTATAACTATTACAACCCAAAAATTATAAAGTAGATCAGTCATGAAAATCTCTCGATTGTCATGCTGATAAAAAATAAAGAAGTTACAACTTATTACTAAACAAATATACATCAGTTGCAACTGCTTGAGTCTTGTTGCTTAAAAAATAAAAAATGCTACTGTCGACAACTGTTATAAGGAATATTACCCACATTTCCAGCTTCAACGCAACAACATTGAGCACATGGTGGTTTGGGATGATGCGACATAATGGACGACAGCACTGTTGACGTGACGACGGATCCACGCGAGGTGTAACAACATCTAATGTGTAACGGCAACCTGTAACAACATCTAATGTGTAATAGCAACAACCTATAACAACAACAACCTGTAACATCACCTAGTGTATAACAGTGGTATGTAACAACACTCAGGGTGTAACAGCGAACCCTTCTACCCTTTACTGCAGTTAATCCTTGTTGTATGCCTGCTTCATAGCTCCATTCGTGTGAGCCAACACCTGAAAAATATGAAATTCCTAAAATACTCCTTCAATACTCTCCCAGTCTGCCACAAAAAGGTATAAAGCCTCGTATTATTCGGTAAAATACAACAAAGTAACATGACAGTAAAATGGATTAAAAAGGTAAGAAAATAGAGAGTTTCATCATATAAGGGCACAAACTTGAAGGAAAGAAAGGTCAAAACAAGGGAAAGAATTTGCAGAAAATAGGTAAAAAACTACACCCAACAGCGCCTACTAGGGATGAAGTGGAAGAATGTAGCAGAGGCACAACAAATAAACCAAAGATGATAAATTTGTCTAAGACTTTGAGTTGATAAATGAAGAAAAAATCTTTGGACTTTTTGAGTGAATTTTCTGATGTATTTTCCTGGGGATATGAGGACATGAAGGTGTATGATAAGGACATCATACAACACATGATACCAATCAAAGAGGATCAAAATCCATTCAAATAGAATCTGCAGAGGGAAAACCTGGTTCTGTTGCCTTTGATCAAGAACAAGGTAAGAAAATTATTTGATGTTGCCATTATAGTACATTTCATATTTTCTAATTAGTTATCTAACTTGGTACCTATCAGAAAAAATACAAGAGAAATTAGACTGTGTGTAAATTTTAGAAACTTGAACAGGGTGTCACTCAAGGAAAACTATCCATTGCTAAAAATGGATCACATTCTTCAAAAAGTGGTGGGTGCAAGGAGAATGTCACTGTTGGATGACTTTTCAGGGTATAACCAGATTTTTGTTCACCCAGAAGAGCAAGATAAGATTGCATTCACTACATTCTGGGGGACCTTCAAATATGCCAAGATGCCATTTGGTTTGATGAACGAGGGAGCGACATTTCAAAAGCTATGGATATACCTTTCGCAGAGGAGAAGCACAAATTTATATTAACATATCTTAATGATATCACTGTCTATTCACAACCAGATGAGGATTATTTTCAGCACTTGAGGGCAGTTCTCGAAAAGTGCAGAAAATATGGAATTTCATTAAATCCCAAAAAAATGTTTGGGTTGGAGGAAGGAAAGTTGTTAGGCCATATAATTTCGAAAGAAAACATCAAGATTGATCAAAACAAATTTCATCCATTCACAAAATGGATATTCCCAGAAGTAAGAGGGAGATTCATCCTTTTATTAGGAGGACAAACGTTTTAACGAGGTTTATTCCCAATCTGACAGAAATTTTAAGGAAAATTATAGACATGTTAAAGAAGGACAACGAAGTGAAATGAAATGAAGAAAGCAGAAAATATTTTGATGAAGTTAAATTTGCATTGTTTTATGCTCTTATACTTGTTAGTTTGTATTACACGCATGATTTTACCATCTTTTCCTTTGCTTTAGAGCACAATATTGTTTCTTTTTTAATGCAGAAAAATCAGTAAGGATTGGAACAACCGATTTCATTTTTTAGTAGAACTCTTATGTATGCTGCTCTTAAATACAATATTATGGAAAAACAAGCCTTCGCTCTCATGAAATCTTTAAGGGATTTTTAAGTTTATGTTTTTCATTCACATATTATTGCATATGTACAAAGTGTCATAGTCAAATATATTTTGACTCATAATGATCTAGATGGGAGGAGGGGTAACTGGATTACCTGCATACATGAGTGTGATATTGAAATCAAACCCAAAACGTTGATTAAAGGACAAGGATTGGCTAGGATGATGGTTGAATCAAATCTACAGTCACTCAATTTAATTTCTTGGCCACCGTGACAAAAGAAGTGTTGGGTTGTATTATATTCTTTCCACGACTAGCCCACGTAGTTAACCGGGGGGTTAGAGGGGGCATAGAGCCCCCCCTTCATTGCACTGATTGCATAGTGGGGGGGTCAGAGGGGGTTTGAGGGGTACAGGTAACCCCCCTCTATGGGGTCTAGGGCAGCGCCCAAGAAATTTTTGTTTCTTGGACCCTATATTAGGTTGGGCGGACCTACCTATGGTTTTTTGCATGATTTTCGCAGATGGTTTTGGACGCGATGGTTTTCGGTCCATGGTTTTGGACACGATGGTTTTCGGTCCATGGTATTGTATGCTTCAACATCTATAAATATGTATTGTAACATTGAAAGGAACATAATGAAAAAACAAGTTGGCAGTCCCGGTTTTGGGATCTACAGGAAAATCTCTCTGTATATGTGTTTTATGTGTTATGCTCTCACATTTTTTATTTTTTGTGTTTTAGAATTCGTTTGCAGGTGATTTTTGTATGGGGTTAAAACCTACACTTGGTATCAGAGTTGTTTTGGCTTCAAGTGGATGCCTTTGTTGCTGAGGGGTTTTGCTCGGGCTTGTGGTAGACCTTGTTCAGTGGAAGATCTACGAGATCGATTCTGGTGGTGAAAGAAGATGGCGAGTAGTGGAAAGATAGAGATCGAGAAATTTAATGGTCAAAGTTTTGAGTTGTGAAAACTCAAGATGGAGGATCTGTTGGTAGATAAAGATCAGTGGATCATAGTAGATCTGGATACTAAACCAACAAGAGTGTCCGGTGAAGAATGGAAGAAGTTGGATCAGAAGGCAAAGAGCATAATACGATTGTGTGTCTCAGATTTAGTATTGTTGAATGTATCAAGGGAGGCTATGGCTAAGGCTTTGTGGGACAAGTTGGGGACTTTGTATCAATCTTAGTCTTTGGTAAATAAAATGTTCCTATAGAAAACGTTGTATAGCCTGAGGATGAAAGATGGAGACACATTGATATAGCATCTAAATGCATTTAATACTATGGTAAGTTAGTTATTATCTGTTGATATTAAAATTTCAGATGAAGGTAAGTGTATTAGTTTGTTGTGTTCTCTCCCAAATTCGTGGGATAGTTTGGTTATTGCAATAGGTAGCAATGCAACTACCTTGCAATTTGATGAAATAGTCTCATCCTTGCTAATAGAGGAGATGAGATGGAAATATATGGAGAGCTAGAATGGTGATGCCTTGTCTATATGATGACGGTCCCATAAAAGTAACAAAAATAAGTCATCAAGTGGGAGATCCAAATCTAGAGGGAGATCTAAACCTCCAGGAAAACCTGTAAAGGTGGTTTGCTGGAAATGCGGAAAGGAAGGGCACTACAAAAGGGACTGTAAATCTAAAGCTCCTGACAAAGGAAATGGATCTGATGATGCTCCTTCTGCAGAGGGGAAAACCAACTCAGATGAAGGTGGGGATGTGTACTTGCCTTCTTCAAGTACACATGTAGATTATGAGGCATGGTTAATTGACTCAGGTGCATCCTTTCACTTCACTCCCCATAGAGAGTGGTTCTGCACGTATGAGAAATACGATGGTGGTGATGTCTTCTTAGGGGATGATAGGATGGCTAGAATCATTGGTAACAGAAAATTAAAGTTGAAGTTGCAAGGTGGAAGGGTTAGAACTCTTCCGAGTGTTCTGCATATTCCTGCATTGGCCAGAAATCTGATTTCTATAAGCAAGCTAGATGAAGGTGTAAAAATAGTGTTCGAGAAGGATACCTATAAAATGATTTGGGGAGTATTGGAATTGATGTGGGAAGTTCGAATTGGAACTTTGTACAAGCTGAAAAGTAGCACTATTATTGATGGGTGCAATTGTTCTATGGTTCCTGAAAGTGGAGTAGAAAATCTAGTGGTCTCTAGAGAAAAGACCTTGCTATGGCATCAAAGGCTTGGACATATTGGAGAGAAGGGCCTTTGAATAATTCATGGTAAATGTATGGTAGAAGGTATGAGTAATAGCTCTCTGTATTTTGATTTCTGTGAAAATTGTGTATATGGGAAGCAGAATCGAGTGATTTTCCCCTCTGGTGGTAAGAGGGTGAAACAAATATTAGAGCTTGTGCACACTGAGGTGTTTGGACCTGTGAAGGTTCCATCGTTAGGTAAGTCTATGTACTATGTATAATTTATATATGACTTCTCAATGAATGCATGGATATATTTCCTTAAGAAGAAATTTTAAGTCTTTGACAGGTTTAAAGAATTTAAGGCTCTGGTGGAAAACCAAATAGAGAAGAAGATAAAGGTGTTGAGGACAGATAATGGTGGAGAGTTTTGTAGTAAGGAATTTGAAGAATTTTGTAAGAAGTGTGGTATAGCACAGCAGAAGACTACTCCATATACACCTCAGCAAAATGGAGTTGCAAAAAGAATGAACAAGATGTTAATGGAAAGTGCAAGAAGCATGCTCAGTGGTGCTAGGTTAGGATAAGAATTCTGGGCAAAGGTGGTGGAGACTACATGTTACCTGGTCAATAGATCACCTTCATCAACATTGGAAGATAAGACTCCATGAGAGGTATGGACTGGTAAGAAACCTTCTCTTTCACATCTGAGGGTATTTGGATGTGTATGTACATGTTCTAAAGGAGAAAAGAACCAAGTTGGATAGTAAATCTGAAAAGTGCATCTTTATTAGGTATAAGGATGGTTTAAAGGGTTATAAGTTTTGGAACCCAGTAACAAGGAAGGTTGTGTACAGCCGAGATGTGGTGTTTAGAGAGGTGAAAGATGTTATTAAACATGAAGTCCAACCAAAGGAACCTGAGAAGATAGAGTTTGAGCTAAAGGAGTAAGAATCAGACTCTACAGTAGAGGAGGAATCAGAAGATGAAGAGCCACAAACTTCAGGTGTGAGAAGATCAGTTTGAGAAAGAAGGCAACTAGAAAGGTATAGTCCATCTACTTTCTGTTCAACTTTTGCTTTATCTGTTACTGATGATGATCCCAAAACTGTGAAGGAAGTAGTAGATTCAGAGGATGGAAAATTCTAGAAAGAGGCCATGGTTGATGAAATTGCATCTTTGCACAAAAATGAGGCTTGGGATCTGATGGAGTTGCTGGCTGGAAGGAAACCCATTGGCAACAAATCAGTGTTCAAGAAGAATAAAAATGCAAAAGGAAAGGTGGAGAAATACAAAGCTCGATTGGTAGCAAAAGGTTATTCTCAGGTGTCGGGAATTGATTTTGGTGATATTTTTTCTCCTGTTTCCAACGTAGCTTCTATTAGATTACTTTTATCTATTGTTGATGCTTTTGATTTTGAGGTAGAACAGATTGATGTGAAGACAACATTTTCTTCATAGGGATCTGGAAGAGGAGATCTACATGAAGCAACCTAAAGGTTTTGCGGTGAAGGGTAAGAAAGAATTGGTATATAAGTTAAAGAGGTCTCTGTATGGGTTAAAACAGTCACCAAGGATGTGGTATTAGAAATTTGATACATTTATATAGGGACTTGGCTTCACCAGAAGCAAAGCAAATCACTGTGTCTATTTTAAATTAATTGGTGACCATGTTATTTATCTAATCTTGTATGTGGATGATATGTTGTTGGTTAGAAATGACAAAGCAATTATCGAGGATTTGAAGACCCATTTGATTGGTGCTACAAACTATATTTTGGGCATGGAAATTAAAAGAGATCGAACAAAGAGGAAGCTCTAGTTAAACCAAAGGAAGTATGTTGAGACAATGTTGCAGAGGTTTAATATGCGGGATAGTAAACTGGTGAAGGTTCCTATTCCTATAGGTGTAAAGTTATTTGCTGAACAGTGTCCCAAGACACAAGAAGAGGAAGGGGACATGTGTCATGTTCCATATGCAAGTGCAATCGGTAGCCTGATGTATGCAATGGTATATACTATACCAAACATTGCACATGTAGTGGGAGTATTGAGCAGGTTTATGTCAAAACCAGGAAAGGAGCATTGGATAGCACTGAAGTGGGTTTTTAGGTATTTTCGTGGCACTAGTGATTATGATTTGTGCTACCAAGGAAGACCAAGATTGGACAGAGTGTTGGATATTAGTGGCTTTGTTGATGCAAACTAGGATAGAGATCTGGATCGGAGAAGATCTACAATTGGGTATGTGTTTAACCTATTTGGAGGTGTAATTAGTTGGATGAGTAAGAAACAATATGTAATGGCACTATCAACTACAAAGGCAGAATACATGGCAACTACTCATGCAAGCAAGGAAGCAGTTTGGTTGCAGAGGTTGTGTTCAAGTATGGGGTTAATACAAGGAGCTATAAGGATAGACTGTGACAGCCAAAGTCCAATTTTCTTGGAAAAGAACCCTGCATATTATACAAAGACAAAGAACATTGATTTTCAACATCACTTTGTAAGGGATATGATAGAAGATAAAAAAGTGTTGCTGGTAAAGGTGGACACTTTGAAGAATACTGCAGATGAATTGACAAAATCTGTGAGCTTTGAGAAGTTCTCGTGGTGTAGAGAAACAATGGGTGTTGCAAGGTTGGATAAATGACTAAGCTCCCTTGTGGACCCTTATGGAAAGAAAACAACAAGTGGGAGAATGTTGGGTTGTGTTATATTCTTTCTAAGATTATCCCACATAGTTAACTGGGGGGTCAGAGGGGGGTAGAGCTCTCCCTTCGTTGCACCGATTACGTAGCGGGGGGTTAGAAGGGGTTTGAGGTATGCAGGTAACCCCCCTCTATGGGGTCTGGGGCAACGCCATGGAAATTTTTTTTTTTTGGACCCTATATTAGGTTGGGTGGACCTACCTATGGTTTTGTGCATGAGTTTTACACATGGTTTTGGATGCGATGGTTTTCGGTCCATGGTATTGAATGCTTTGGCATGTATAAATATGTATTTTAACATTGAAAGGAACATAATGAAAAATCAAGCTGGTAGTCCTAGTTTTGGGATCCAGAGTAAAATCTCTGTGTATATGTGTTTTATGTGTTGTTCTCTCGCATTGTTTATTTTCTATGTTTTAGAATTCATATGCAGGTAATTTCTACACGGGGTTAAAACCTACAAGAAGAAGACTCAAGTTCAACTCAATGAGTTTCAAAAAAAAAGAATTCTCCAAGTGGTATGTTGATATTTTGTATGTATTGCAAAATCTAATAACACCTCTAGGTTTTTCCAAAACCAAAGCTCATTCTCGCAAGTTGAGAAAAGTAAAATTTTGCATCATAGATCAGTTTTTGTACTAGAAGGATTCTAACAGAATGTTGTTAAATTGTTTGTTGGAAGATGAAGCTCAAAGGACAATGGAGAAGTTTCACAAAGGGGATTGTGGTGGGCACTTGTTTTGGAAGACCAAAAAAAAAAAAATCCTAAGGTCTGGATTTTATTGGTCAACCTTGTTTCCTGATGTGTATAAGAAGGTTGCTAGTTGTCAGGAATGCAAATATTTGAAGGAAGGAATAAATTGCTCACGTTTCCCCTGAAACCTATAGCAGTTGAGTCACCATTTCAGCAATGGGGACTTGATTTTATCAGTAAAATTCATCTTACTTCATCTGGACAACACAAATGGATACAGGTAGTGATTGATTATTTCACCAAGTGGATTGAGGTAGTCCCAAGAAAACAAGCTATAAACATAGTGATTATTCAGTTGTTAGAAGGTAATATTTTGTCTAGATTCGGTTGCCCACATAAAATTATTACAGATAACGCTGTTGCATTTAGGTCAAAGAAAATGATAGATTTTTGTCATAAGTACAATATTGTTTGAGGCCACTCCACAACCTATTACCCTCGGGGTAATGGTTTAGTTGAATCATCCAATAAGAGCTCGGTCAACATTATTAAGAAAATGATGTAGGATAACAAGAGAAATTGGCATAAGAAAATTAGACATGCACTATGGGTAGACTGTGAGAGTATAAAAAAAGTCAATAGGAATGTCTCCATTTCAATTAGTTTATGGAACAGATGCAGTCTTTCCTTCCTCGTTGGGAGTTTCGGTCATGAAATTATTGCAAAAATTTGAGGTAGAGCTTAATGATATACAATGAAGAATTAGTCAAATGATTCAACTTCGACATTCAAGAGAAGAGGTGTTCAAGAGCACATAGCTGATACAAGACCCAATCAAAAGAATTTATGAAACAAGGACTAAAGCAGCTGATTTTCAAATGGGATATTTGGTATTGAAGTGGGATGCGAGAAATGAAGAGAATGGGAAGCACCAAAAGTTTGAAAATCTATGGAGAGGGCCTTTTATGATTTTTGCATTCCATGGGAAAAATGTTTATTTGCATGAATATTTTTTTGATGAGCCAGTTGGAGCATGGCCTATAAATGGTAGGCTGCTGAAACATTTTCTAGTCTAATGTCACATTTGATTCACCATTTCATTGGATATATTGTTTTACTTTTAAATAATGAAAGTGTGGGTAGTTGATGTTGGGATTTGAAGCCCGGAGTGAAGACCGTAAGATCCCAGAATTATGCTGCCATATATAAGTCAGTCAATTGAGTAGGTCTTGTCAGTCAATAGTCATTTATTTTTTATTTTTTTAATCATACTTTCAGTCATATTTTCAATTTATATTTGACTATGTTTCCCAATGGAAAGGCTACTAGTCTTTATTTTTGTTCTTGGCACCTTGCTAGGAGAATTCCATCCCCATTGGAGCTAATGTTAGGGTCACTAATTTTCATTTATCTAATTTCTTTTGAATTTTTTTTATTTTCATTTTGAATAAGTCGAACTTATAATCATTGTCGTTGTCATATGTTCAAAAGTCACTGTCCAACATCATCGTGAGTTTAGTCATCAAGTGGTCTACTCAAAGCATGAAACAATATATAATCATTGGGAGTCATGGTTACAATTTTTTGAATAGTCAAGTCATGGGGTATGTGTCAGTTATTTGTCTGTAAGACAGTTATCTTGAGTTCATTACAGTGGAATTTTTGTTGCTCAAGCAAAATGGTGTTTTTAGAATATCATATTTATTTTCCCCTTTCTAATCTACCCTTGTTTCCCTAATTCCATGATCTATATCTCCCAATATCCCATTTTTCATTCATAAATCCCTTTCCCTATCCCATATTAATTAGTCATATGAATTTTATTTTCCCCATCCCATCCTAAACATATTCCCTCAAAAGAACATGATTACATACTATACATGACATAGCCCATATATTCCCCCCACTATCTAAGAAATGTATCTACCCAAGCGTTCGAATGATTCCCATGCACAAATCATCATATCACCCCAAATGGAGCACCTTATCACATCATGCTATATGACAAAAATAGGTTCCAATTCAAATCAAACAAAATGACTGACATATCTCTTGCAAAATGTCTACATTGTTGAGTTTAAGTTGGTTAATTATCATGGTTGAAGATGTTGGGTTGTGTTATATTCTTTCCACATAGTTAACAGGGGGTTTGAGGGGTACTTGTAACCCCACTTTATGGGGTCCGGGGCAACGCCCCGGAAAATTTTGGTTTTGGACCCTATGTTAGGTTGGGCAGACCCACCTATGGTTTTG
>APFE031096472.1:0-15389 GCA_000404065.3 Pinus taeda
CAGACTCTCCTGGAAGGGAGCTACAACCCCCTTAGCTCTTGCACTAGCCAAGATACTAGTACGTAGGTGCTGGCCTACAGAAGGCTACAACCTTCTCTTTCTTCCAGGGACCACGTTTCATCAATTTTCAAACTGGATCCAAGAACATCAATCAATCATCAAGAATTTCTGCATCAAACAATCTCCTTTTCACCAATTAGCACTGAATCAAGTAGACACTTCTCTGACAGCTATATCCAAATCACAGTAACTGTAACCACACACCAAATCTAAACCCAGAACAAAAAAATACTACCATTCAAGCTTAAAGATTAAGACCCATCAATAGAACTTATCCTTCTCCTTGCGCTCATGTTCCTTCTTTATTCAGATCCAAATCTGCACCATAACCAAATCACAATATTCCAGATCTAGCACTTTATCAGATATTCAATAACAATTCAGATGATGCTTTGCCAAATGATCTCCTTCCCCTTTTATAGTCTTAGGCCTTTCACAATACCACGATCCAAAACCATAATAACACAATACCATGAACCCAATACTTGGGATCAACACTTTTGGATGCAATACCACGGACCAAAACCATAGGATCAAAAAACTGTCGGACCAATACCATGAACCAACCATGAAAGTGCGTGAACTTTTCTCCACATGAAATAAACTTTTTCTCCACATAAAAGTGCGTGAAATTTTCTCCATATGAAATAAACTTTTTCTCCACATGAAATAAATTTTTTCTCCACATAAAAGTGCGTGAAATTTTCTCCACATGAAATAAACTTTTTCTCCACATAAAAGTGCGTGAACTTTTTTCCTACATGAAATAAACTTTTCTCTGCATAAAAGTGCGTGAACTTTTCTCCACATGAAATAAACTTTTCTCCACATAAAAGTGCGTGAACTTTTCTCCACATCAAATAAACTTTTCTCTGCATAAAAGTGCATGAACTTTTCTCCACATGAAATAAACTTTTCTCTGCATAAAAGTGCGTGAACTTTTCTCCACATTAAATAAACTTTTCTCCGCATAAAAGTGCGTGAACTTTTCTCCACATAATTTATCATCTGAGATGAGTGGGTTGCCATCAAGTACAACATATGTATCATAATGCAAACAATCATGGGTTTCCGTTTTGTTTTATGTTTGGTGCTCATTTTCCTTATGGATATGGGTTGAGTTATTACTTCCTAGAGCCTAGGTTGGACAAATTCTTTGGAAGCCCTAGAACAACTTGGGTTGAGTTACTAGCCCTAAAGCCTTAGTTGGACAAATGCTCTAGAGCCCTTAGTGGGTTGAGTTACTATTCTTGCAGCTTGATGATTAGGGTATATGTTGTTGATAAGTATGTTATAGATTAACTTGTTGTTGTTATAAGATAGTTAGCTTGATGATTAGGTTATATGTTGTTGATAAGCATGATATATAATTTGTTGTTGTTATATGTTAGTTAGCTTGATTATTATGGTTATTAAATTAAGAACTTGATGTTATATGTAGCATACTAAGTTGGATTGGTCTATGCAAATGGTTAGGGTTATGACATTCAGATATGAGTCGGCTTATTTGTTACATTGTGTTGTATTAATCTAGACTGACTCTGCGGATGTGATTATTCTATATGAATGATAAATGTTTATGTGCTTATGATTTGAACACGTTAGTTAGTTACTGTTATGGATATCATGATCTTATTTGTGCTTGATTTAATGTCTTGTAAAGTTCTATCGTGCTAACTAGATTGATTGTGCAGACAAGATAACCTCCGCTAAGATACATTAAGGTATGAGTTTGCTTATGTAGTATACTTAGTGCTTCATTGTTTGATTATGCCATCTAGTTGGTGTTTGAGTGTTTGGTATCTATTATGTCGTCTAGTTGAATTATCTAACATGGTATGTTTATAGTTTGTTGAATGTTTGATTTATTGTATGATATGAGTATGAGTTTCTAAGATTGCATTAAGAAATGATCTTGTTTTAAGATGGTCGTACTAACGCATATGTGTTGAGATAGCTTACATGTACTTGAGTATAACAGGTGATAGTTGTAGCATTGTGTCTTATGATCGTTAGTTGGTTATGACCTAGTTGTTAGACTTGGTAAAGGTTGATTTCAAATTTATAGACATGATGCCTTGATTTGTGGAACATGTGACTAACATGTGTGAACAGTTGCACGACAACATGCTTGGTATTAGCATGGCAAGGTAAAAATTGATGTATTTATATAACCAATAGTTGGGTGAGGTGACATTACATGGTAAGCCTCATTTTCAACAAGGAAAAAAGGTAAAATAAAGGAATTGAGCAAGTTGGCTATGTTTGGAAACCCTAATTCCAAATGAATGAGTGCTTTGCATACAGGAAGTCTTCTTAACCTTGATTCTGTCTGACATTATGTGGGTATGTGCTATATTCATGGACATGTATTTGACAGGTATAACAACTAGTTTCTAGTTGTTGCTAGATCTATTAAGGGAATTGGAGTCCCTTGAAATATGACACAGAAATGTCTAGCTATAAGGCAATTTGCTTGGCACAACAAGGTAAGATAAATAGCATATTATATATTTATTTATGTGCTAACAACTATGTGTTTATGGAAATATGATGTGGGGGATTGCATGGCAAAGACTGCCATGAAATTATGAACAAGGTTCAGGTTGAGATTTCCTTGGAAAAACTGGGAACCACGGGGATTGAGTCATGGCATCTGTTGTTAGTCTTGTGCTTTTGGTATTTTATGATTTTCTTCCTCTTGATTTGTAGTTTTGTTATGTCTAGTACATGATCGTGCCACTTTGTTTTTGGTGTTGTATTGTTATTGGTTTTCATGGTTTTCTTCTTGATTTTTTCTTGTGCTTTCCTTTTAAGTTTTGAGTCTTGGGAATTAGTTGGGAAAGAGAAAAGTTGGTGGAGCTCATAGAGAGACGAATGAAATCTAGTAGGAAATGTAAGACTAAGATGAAGCTAGTGCATGTATAAAGGAAGTTTAGGGAAAGAGTATTACAACCAGTCGGACTGGTTGGGTCCATTGGTGTAAATAAAAACTGACAGGACAATCATGAGGAAGGTAACAGGAATGGTAAAGTGAATGGATGTGAGGCATCTGATTCCTTGGCTATGTTAGGAGGGGTTGTTCTCAATGTTAAGCACGATGTGCATGGATAAAGGGATTTATCTTAACCTTGACATTATGGTATGTGGTAATTATGTTTTGATTGTGCTGATGTCTATATATGTATACATGTATGTATGTCATGTCTGATCGGGTCATCATGGATCATGATTGTGTTTATGCTAATTTTTATATGTATATATGTGTGTATGTATGTCATTGTCTAAGAGGATCGTGATTTTCTTATGCTAATGTTTATATATATGTATGTATTTATGTATCTATGTCATTGTCTGATATGGTTTCCAGAGATCATTCTTATGGAGGAATGATTTCTTATGTAGCTGAATGACATGAAGAGGTTCCTGGGTTATGAGGAATCAAGTGGGACAGTAGTCCTGACAAATCTATGAGGTCAATATCATGTGGTTATGAGTTTATATTATGTGATTATATTATTTCTATGCTATGGACAGGATATATCGAGGGATACATCAGTTGAATAAAAGCATTGATATCCATGGCATGTTAGGATAAGCATGGTGTAACACCTTGCTCCCACATCTACCCAAGCAATTGGTCAACCGAGGTAAACATGTGACGAGAGGCCACTATGACATGATTCGACCTCCTAAGTCACGTTAAGGAAGTGGAACCAATAGAAACACACCATACAGACATTCAACATTAGCATTAGGATACTCAGGAACCAATCCAACCTTTCTGCCAACCAGCCCCTAGGTCCCACAGAGCTTTTGGACCACTTGACCTATGGACGCTCTCATTCTATGGGAATGCCAACATCCAGGGACCTATGGATTCTTTCACAGGCCTATAAGCCAACATCTAGGGACTTTTGCACATCGTTGTGCCAATGTCCCCAGGATTTGAGCCATTTTTTGGGCCCAGAGTCCATGTCACTACCCAAAATAGAATGACATATTCAGAACAATAAGATGACAGGGAAATGATAGTCCAAATGAAATTACTTGAATAACACCTTGACTTGACCCATACTATCCATGATAGGCATTTTTTCAAACATATCAAGAATATGTAATCTATAGGTGTAAATAACAAATCTGAGCATAGGGGTCTCATACTTAGGTGAGAATAGCTAAGAGACATTTATGCCTCAACACATTGACTTCCATTTCATCCATTAGGTCTGTTGTCACAAAACCATGTACTAAGGGCTGCTACTTAGTGAGATCTCATGCAACTGTTTCAAACCAGACTTTAGACTAAGGATTAGCCTCCCTAGTCAGAGAGGGCTCTCTCACAGGTTTTTGATAAGCTTTTAAGGGCAAAAAGATGGCTAACTCTTTATAACAGTGAATGAAATTTAAACTGGTTGGAACAATAAAATCAAGGCTTCTTCCATTGGGCTCATGGAGTTAAACATTTCTACAGTAAACAAGCAACGATTGCATCATAGAAACCAAGGCATATCATGTCTCACATGTTCAAAACATCAACTAAGAAGGACTGCAACTCAACAAGTCATACACAGGAAGTCTGAGCATCAATGATGAATTCAGAGTGATTGCATGACCAGTGAATTGTAAAATAAGATACATAGAACCAAAACCACACACATTCTGAACATTTGGGACACACAATGAATCTTGGGAAGAAACAACAACATGCTTTCTATTACTGTCAAAAGAAACTTTACATACACCAATATAAGAACTCAGTCTTTTTCATAAAAGTCTCCAACCCCTGATACATCAGAGTTTCTCCTCTTTATAGAAAATAAAACTAAGCTATTTGAGACTCCTCCTCCAGCATGAGGGGAGCTCGATGTTTATCATTAACTAACAACCTTATCTATTCTTAAACAAACTTGTTAAATACATCATGTATATTGCAGTAAATACATAGAGTCCTAATTTAATTTAAACTCTAATCCTAACTCCTCGTGAGTATGATGCCTTTCCTGATCTCTGACACCTGTCCTTTTTGATATGGCTGAGCTGGATGTCTTTAGTACTCCATATCGACCTTGTACGCCAACTCTTTTAACTGCTCAGTCATGCTGGAGATGTCCCTTGCTTCTCGGTCCTAATTTTCCTTAATTTGCTCTGATATATAACCGCATGTTTGAAGCCTTTAATAACCCCTGGTATGTACTGCTGCCATGTTGCTGATGTGCTGTAGGCGGGATTGATTGACATGTGTCTCTCTTTTCAAAAATAATTTCCCGCTCATGATAACAAACTCAAACTGCCTGTTCTGCGTTAAAAATCAATATCTACAGCAGTTTCGTAGCGCGCTACGAAACTGCTGTTTTATTTAAAACAGTTTTCCTTTTGTCTTGACCAGAATCTGAGAAAATCCCAATCTCATTTCATCCTTCATCCCTTTGTAAAAGGCATCAGAGAATCCAGACATGACTCGACAAACACTCTGATATTCTTCAGAATCTGGATCATAGCATGCAAGAAGAAATGGACTGAACCACCCAGCTTTACTTCCATTTCCATGCCATGCACCGATTGGAACTAAATCAAAAGTCTCATGCAAACCTTCCACATAGTCTCGCTTAACCTTTAGCCAAGAATCAGAGCGCTTTGATGGGGCATACTCAGAACTATCATCAAGAGCTTTGACCATAATTCCCTCACATGAGGATGAAATAGCTTCTGCTAGAAATTCATCAACCTTGTTCACTGTCAATGTAGAACTCAGGTATGTTTCATCAGCTTCAATAGTTATCTTATTTGCAAAACCTAGGTATCCTGGTTTTGCATTGCAGAATAGTTCCCCTAGACATTTTCGCCTTTCACGGAGAGGAAGTGCAACCAATTGTTCCCCATTTGCAAACATCAGATCGAAGATGAAGATGCAAACATCGACCTTGATGTTCTGAGACTGAATAGAAGACCCATTTCTCCCTTTTCCAAATTACCTGTCAGGTTGCCTATAGCTTCATCCAACATTGATTTGAGGTTCAGACCTGCAACACCTGGAACAATGTTTGCCAAGCCTTTCCAAAAACCCAGTTGGAATCCTGACATCAAGCTTCTCAAAGCCATCCATCGCAGTTATTTTGACCCGCAGAGATCTGGACCAGATTCCAGAAAGAGAGGTTCTTGTACCCTCAGAACTATAGTCCTCAAGCACATATGGAGTTATTACTTCCACATCTGCGTCCGGAGAAATGCTTTTCCCTTTCTCGCATTTAGCGCTTTGTTCAGATTTATCATTATTCTTTGCATCTGACTGTCCAGTCATAGAATAACACTTCTCTTCTTCATAGTAATCATTGAAGCCAATAATATCTTTAATTTCTTCGAAGGATGATAAGGTTGCAGGAGGAGGAATGCGGCCACTCTTCAGGTCAGAAAGAGCATCCTTCATTGCTTGAATAGAAACTCCCAGCAAGGAAAGAGGGTAGCTGACAATCTTAAATCCAATCTCCTCAAGCTCCATTGGACTCAATATAGGTGTTTTACCACCACCTTCAAACATATTTGCCATTTTGGGAATCTGAGGAGAAACATTACAGAAAGCTTGCATTTCTTTTTTAGAAGCTAGTGCATCTATGAAAAGTACATCCGCCCCTGGGTCAGCAAATGCCTGTACCCTCCAAAATGACTCCTCCAAGGAAACAGCTTGGCATGCATCTGTACGTGCTATAATAATAATGTCTGCAGAGCTTTCTTTCCGAGCATCTACAGCTGCTTTTATGTGCATCACTGCTTCCTCCCGTGAAAACACCTTTCTTCCACGAGTATGGCCACAAGCTTTGGGAGACACCTGATCTTCTAGCAGAATTCCTGCAAAGCCTGCTCTTATATACCCTCTTACAGTTCTCTTAACATTCAAAGCATTTCCATAACCGTTATCTCCATCTCCAATCACAGGAATAGAAACGGCTCCTGTAATCTGGGACCCTTGATCTACCATTTCTCCATATGAAATGAGGCCAACATCAGGGAGGGCTAATCGAACAGCAGACACAGAAAAGCATTGGGGTTTTGATTTTCCTGAAACATATCAGTCTTCTCATTGCCGTTGGGGTTTTTAGCATTGACGGAACCACCACCATTGTTGTCATTCATACCAGAATTCGTCTGTTGAATGCTACCGGAATTCGCCTTTTCACTGTCATTGCGGAAAGCTTCTTCGAGCCTTCTAACCAAGTCATCCTTCACACCATTAGTTGTTATGCTTCGCCTCTTGAGTTCGTCTTTCAGTTCTGTAACCTTCCATTGCTCCAGAGGGCGATTCCTCAAAACCTTCAGCGGCGTGGTCATTTTCTTAAAACCCCTTTTCCTTGTGGCGATCTATCACCGCCTCTGTCACCGCTATAACTCTTGTCAATCATATACCTGCTTTATGAAGTCTCGAAGCTTATCAATATTGCCGCTGTCTGAGAATTGATGACGTGGATCGATGTTTTTTTGAAATATATTCCTTTTGTTTTCTAATTGCCACCATGCCGCTTTACCGTCTTGACACCTGAACGCAGCACTAAATTATCCACATGGCGTTACGTTCACACTTCTGGCAAGCAACGTCTTGGTACCATTTTTCAACCCATGAAGGAGAGCACTGGAGCATCATACTGTTCGAGTGATGAATGATAAGAAAATTTATACAATTAGAAGCTAACATATTATATTGCAACTTGCAGGCGGTAAACAACCTTGAGACAAGAAGCCCTGTTGTAACGATAGAAAAGAGTCTCCTTCCAATTCTTAATGAGACCCTGGCACAATTTGGAGAGATGTTGAATCAATACTTTAACCATTTTCTGTTTCCAACTTCCTTTCAGCCCAATTCACAAGGGAAAAGGATGATATAACAGATACATGCAAGGAATTTAAATATTTATTTTTTGGAAAAGGAATTCGAAGCCAAAGCTCAAACTCTGATTTCAGTTTACGCTACGAAAACACTTGAACATTATGCGCTGCGAAACTGTTAAAGAGTATTCCTGCACTGCAAAAACACCTTGTCCTTAGGCTATGCTAAACAATTTTTTGGCAATAGTATTTTCAGTGATAACAAGGTCATTGATACATTGTTCATTAATTTACAAGTAAAAATATGAGAAGAGCCATACGTAACTAATGTCATAAAACATATATATAACCAATAGAATACCAACATAAATACCATTGAAATCACAACCATATAAACAAGTATAATACTCATAGAAATACAAGGATAAATAACCTCTTATTGATGATGCAAAATCCAAAACCAGGATGGGACTTCCATGTTCCACCCGATCATAGAATGGTTGTGCCAAATCTCTCTTCAGCCATTCAACCCCATGCCATATTCCAAGCATGAATGTGTGATCTCATAGAACACATCAATCCAAAACCATCAAGGGCTTCCAGAGGCCGTCCACCTCAACCCATCAAACAATGATTCCACTTCATGGTCGGACATCACAAAGCCATCATCATATTGGTCTCTATCCAAGCCTTCCAAGGATTCTAGAGCATTTGTTCCAACCAAGCCTTCCAAGACTAATAACTCAATCCATAGTTGTCATCGAGCTTCAAGAGTGTTTGCCCAACTAAGGCTTCCAGGATTAGTAACTCAACCCACCAAGGGCTTCCAGAGTGTTTTTCCAACCAATGCTTCCAAGACTAGTAACTCAACCCAAGCTATTACAGGACTTCCAGAGCATTTGTCCAACTAAGGCTTCCAATAACTAATAACTCAATGCAAGCTAAGGAAACATGAGAACCATCCAAAACAAAACAAGGAAATAAACTCCCAATTTCCATGGCTATCGAGGAAATTGAAAGGCTAGGAAATTCACTGTCAATCGACGAAGTTCTCCATGCCAGTGATAGATCGTGATGAGAAAACCACATTTATATGCCATGCATGCCAAAAATAGTGAGGAAAACATACATTCAACTCAGTACCTACAAGAAAATCCCACTGTAGTTGCTAATCTGGATGTCCTCTTGCGCTTCCCTACTCTTCCTTATCCTTCTTGCTCCAAAAATCCAAGTATGCCACACCCTCCAAGAGTGCTCCAAGAAAACTCTAAGTATACAAGAGTATGAGAGGGAGAGAGAATAATGAGAGAGATCCAAAACTGAGCTGGAAAAAGGTTACCAACCGATCCTTAAAAGCCTTTTTATTAATGAGGCCTCTATTTTCTTCATTTTCCATTATTTTCCTTCATTTTCCTCCTCACATGCAACATGTGACCTTTCACCTCCATTTTCTTCTAATTTCAATTATTTTCATAAATAAATTTGCCAAAATTCTATTTTACATTTCTAAAGCCTTAGCCATTTCCTTTGCAATTTCCTTAGCCATAATAAACTAATGAACACCCACATGCCCAACATTCAAGTTGGAATAAGTATCCCATAAACCGTGGTTATTATTTTTCCTTTATTAAATTTTATTACATGGAATTTTCACCAGGGCTGTTACAGAATCCTCCCCCTTGGGGGAACACCATCATCGGTGTTCAACAACAGCTATAACTAGAAGACTACTGTAAGAAAAACATATTGTCGATGGAGCTTTATAACATATCTCATTGTAGTATTGACAATGATCAACCTACTGAGAATCAAAACAACATGATAACATAAAAAACATAACATCATAATGACATGACACCCATACTGCTTATTGGAGCTTTATAATATAGCTCATGGTGGTATTTACATCCATATAAATATGTACATATACCAAAATCACCAAAACATATACCGAAACACCATACCAAAATTGCTTTACCTCAACCAGCAAACAAGGAAGGATACATAGCTCGCATCTGATCCCCCATCTCCCATGTATCTTCATTGGGCCCAAAGTGATTCCATTACACCTTAACTTGGTTGATTTCTCGGTTTCAGAGCATGAGCACATTTTTCTGCAATATACACTGAGGCTTTGGTTGGAATTCTCCATCTGGTTCCACCTGCAATATAGACCAGTCAATCACATGATTACCATCTTTAACATACTTCTTAAGTAATGACACATGGAAAACATCATGGGATTTCACTATCAGAGGCAGTGCAAGTCGATAGGCTACTGGCCCAATCCTCTTAACAATACTGAAGGGTCCACAAAATCGTTGTGCCAACTTGGCACATGATCCAATCCGTAAGGATCTCTTCTTCGGTTTGATGTGCAAGTACACATGTTCCCCAACCCGAAACTCCTTGAACAACCTGTTCCAATATACATATCTCTTCTTCCTATATTAGTTTCCTTTAGATTCTTCTTGATTACCTACATTTCTTGCTCCATGTTTGCCAGCATGTTCGGTCCAATCAACACCTTGTTAACTAGATCACTCCAATTGATGGGAGTATTGCAACTCCACCCACACAATGCCTCAAACATACTCCTCCTCAAATATTCCAATACCCATTGTTGTAAGTGAACTCTACCAGTGGAAGATACTCTTCCCACTTTGGTTGTTGATTCATCACGTACATCCTCAAAATTTCCTCCAATATCCTGTTGACCCTCCTTGTCTACCCATCTGTCTGCAAATGATAGGTTTTACTAAAGGCCAACTCTGTGACCAAACCTGCAAATAACTCCTTCCAAAACTTGGAAGTGAACTTTGTATCCATGTATGACACAATATTCTTCAGAACACCAAGCAATCTGACCACATCTCTGATGAATACCTATGCTACATCACTATCTAAGAATGTAGACTTCACTAGAATGAAATGTGCAACCTTTGTCAACCTATCCACAATAACCATGATGGAATCATGTTGTCTCATTGTCCTCGACAAACATATGATGAAGTCCATGAAAATGACTTCCCATTTCCATTTAGGAATCACAATCAGTTGTAGCAGTCCACCTGGATGCTTACACACTGCCTTCACACGCTGACAATCAAAACACCTAGCCATAAACTCTGTTACATCCCTCTTCAGATTCGGCTAATAAGAAAATCTCTTCACTCTTATCAGTGTCTTCTAATAACCTGGGTGATTCAAATATGGCTTTGCATGAAACTCCCTCAAGATCATCTTCTTGAGTTCACTACTATATGTCACATATATCCTATCTTTGAACCTAACAAACCTATCTGTTGTTTCACATAATGTGCATGTACACCTGTACCACCACATGTACTTTTACCTATACTACCACCTATACCTATACCAATACTCTACTGCAACCTGTGGATAATCTCCATATATTTGACATCTTGCTAACCTACCTGCAAGATCCTATCTTGTAAGTTTGTCCCATAGGAGCTCATAACTTCTAAGTGATTTACCTATATCAACCTACTAAGAGAATTTTCCACTCTGTTCTATTTGTATTTGATGTACCTGATCTCAAAATCGAACTCATGGATCGTAGACAACCATCAAGTCTTCCTAACATTCAGATTCAATTGGTCAAGTAGATACCGCAAACCACTGTGATCACTCATCAATGTAAACGTCCTACCTAGAAGATAGTGTCTCCACATCTTCAATGCATGTATAATCACTTCCAACTCAAGAGATCATGTGTCGAGGAGTATTTCTTCTCGTGCTTATTTATTTTTCATGACTCATAGCATACCACCTATCCATCCTACATAAGGAATCCATCAAGTCCTTCCTTGCAAGCATATGTGCATACTACAAACTCTTTTTCCAGATCTACAATCTTTAACATTTGTGCATGTGTCAATAACTTCTTAAGCTGCTCAAAACTAGCCTGACACTCCCCTGTTCATTCGAACTTCATACCTCCCCTCTGCGACGATGTAATAGGATAATAAATCTGTGAGAAGTTCTTGATGAAGCTCTTGTAATAGCCTGCCAATCCCATGAAAGATCTCACCTCATCTAAATTCTTGGGAGCTACCCACTCCATGAT
Organism: Pinus taeda; assembly: GCA_000404065.3. Taxonomy (NCBI): domain Eukaryota; kingdom Viridiplantae; phylum Streptophyta; class Pinopsida; order Pinales; family Pinaceae; genus Pinus; species Pinus taeda. The sequence goes on from APFE031096472.1 coordinate 11,969, forward strand.
GGCCCTTATCTTTTCTGAATTATGGAAATGCCCTCCTTGGAGACAATATGCCCCAAGTAGTGTACCTCATTCTGAAAGAAACTACACTTGTTGAGCTTAGCATACAACTAATTCTCTCTCAACAGCCTCAAAACTGCTGCTAAATTCTTGGCATTCTCTTCATCATTTTTAGAATATACCAATATGTCATCAATGATGACAATAAAAAACTTATCCAAATACAGATGCAACACACTATTCATTAAGCACATAAATTTAGTTGGAGCATTAGTTAAGCCAAATGGAACTACAATAAACTCATAATTCCCATACGTAGTCCAGAAAGTTGTCCTGTAAATGTCCTCCTCTTTGATGTGTATCTGGTAATCTCCAGATCTGAGATTAATCTTCGAGAACACTACTTCTCCCTTCAGCTGATCGAACAAGTCATTAATCCTCAGCAATGGATACATGTTCTTGATGGTCACTTTGTTCAGTTGTCTATATCTTAGGTCCCTATACTACTAGCGTAGTCCCGTATTTTTATTAGTGCAACCCCTTTATTATATTGTTGTGCCCATGTAGTCCCAATATTGTTATTATTGTGCCCCATAGAAGCCCACTATTGTTATTATTGTGCCCTTACATTATTATTGGTATGTAGGCTCTGATTATATTGTGACCCCTTAGACTCCTATATATAGAAAGCAGGTCTTGTCATTTGTATCATCAAATAATTGTTAATTTTTGTAATGTAAGGGATTCCCCCTTCGAATAAGCTAATTTTGAATTCGTTGATCTATCTCTTCTTCTATTTTGTGAGATGTTTGCATAACATTTGGTCAGAGCTTTGGATTCTAGGGTTTCGCTGCTTCAAACCGGTCATTGTGGAATTTTCGCTATAAATTTTTTTAATAAAAATATTCAGAATCTAAAATTAAAACCCATTTGAGCCGAAATTGTGGTGAACCCTGTGTATAAATTTTCGATCTTGTCTCACTTTATTTTTAGAGATATCATCTGAGGAAGTTAGGGTTGCTACAAGCTCTAGAATTAGATCTCAAACAAGTGACCTTGGGAAACTCGTCTTAAATTTATCTTTGAGCATCGGATCCAAATTTCATAAGAAGTGACAAAAAAAAAAGTTGTGTAGTTTTTTGGGTATCATTTTCAGGGTTGAAGGTCGAAAGAGTGATACGTGGCACTTCGTACAAGTTCACTTTACTAAACAATTCTATAATCAGGCCATCGTGGGATATTGGGCATAACACTTTCTTGGAGAATCTAATATTGATAAGACTTGTGGGGTTGGAAAGAGGTCTTAGAGGGCTCCCACAGGACATAATTTCAGACATTGGAGATCCTAAACTACAGAGATACATCAGATTCAATATCGATCTCCTACAAAGCGAAAAAACAAGGTTTGTAATTTTTTTTTAAATTTGCATAAGTTTTGTTTCAGAAAGTAGTCTGAAGTGATTTATATCTACTATGACACATGAAGAAGAGGAAGAAATGAAACATGAAATATCAAAATTACGAGACCAAGTGCAACAAATTTTTCTCTCACAAAAGGTAACTGAAGCTAAGATGAATGGTTTTAAGAATGGAATCAAAGCTAATATTAATGGTTTGAAGATTGGCATGGAAGCTAATATCGATGGTATAAAAGAAATACTAAAAGGAAACATGGAATATTGGAAGAAAGACATGGAAGGTTTGACGAAGTTGCTACAAGAAATAATTCCTAATGGCGAAAAGGCAGTAGCGGAAACTCATGATGAGAACAAAATAAATTTTAATCATGATTTCATAGACTCCAATGTTGGATTAAAGACCCATCATGTTCCAAAGTTCGATATGAAGAATTTTGATGGAAATGATCCCATAACATGAATACTACAGATGGAGCAATATTGCGATCTCCATAATGTGAAAAACACACAAAAGGTACGCATTGAAACATTTTTATTTAGAACCCAATCAGTTTGTATGTTATCAATGGATTTTCTCTTGTAAACAAATTGTCACTTGGTGAATTTTTACGGAGGAAATGATAGCACATTATGAGGACACAAAGAGCAACATTATCTTTAGGCAATTGATAAATCTCAAACAAAAGGGTTCAATGGCAGAGCACATTGTGGACTTCAAAAAATTGAATATAAGGGTAAATAATATTCCAAAGGAGCATAAGATTGATGTTTTCATAGGGAGTTTAAAGGATAACATCCAAAATGAGGTTTTTCTTTGGGAACCTGATTCATTGGAGGAGGCATTCAGGTTGGAAAGAAAAATTATGGCAACAAGGAATCCTACCACTCACAACTATAAAGATGGAAGTGTTGTTGCTCCTAGCCTTCCAAAACCTAAAAGGTTGACACCATAACAATTAGAATAAAAAGGAGCAAATGGCTTTGTTACAGTTGTGATAGCAAATACACTAAAGGTCATAAGTGTGCTGAGAAGAAATTAATTTACATAGGTTGTGAAGAGGAGGAAGAAAAGGATCAATAAACATCAAAAGAAGAGGATATACACCAAGAACCAACCTCAGAGAAAGAAGAAATGGATCTGACCATATATTGTAATGCGTTGGCACTTTATGGACATCATCCACCATCTGTTGGGTGTGGAGCTTGATTATCTTATTTATTCAGAGGTATTGCCGCATTGTACCCTAGTTCGTAATGTGGCGGCAACATCGCCCATAAAATGTGCTCCGCAAAGGGGGTCTAGGGGGGTGCGACGATGATTATTGGAGCCCCCCCTCTGGTGGGGGATCATGGATAGCACCCCAAAGATAAAAATAGATATAAAATTTCCTTGTAGAATGTTGTAATTACATAGTCAATCTAGGTCGTTCATTAGGTGGAGATCTGATCCGGATTTAAACAGGGACGCAATAGATTACAGAGATAACCATAAATACAGAGATGTGATAACCATAAATAAAGAGATGCAGCGGAAATGATACTTCATTTCATTAATGGAAAATACCGAAATATATTTATAACCAGAAATGGAAATAAACTAGCTAGGGCGATGGTAGCTTATCTCTGAGAAGAGATGTGATGGCTACATGCCTCTGAACTGTGTTACAATGAGGCTCGAAGGCCTATTTATTGTTGAGAAACAATGAAAAACCCTTTCACATTCCAAAACCTAACCCTAGGAGATGAAACGCCAAACTGTGGGCCCCGTTTGGGGGTAAGTTGGTACATCAACTTCCCGGGGTCGTAACTTTGGCATATGATCTCCGTTTGACGCGTACAATAGCTCATTAGAAAGATCTATTCGAGCACTATCATTGTTGGAACGGGCAACATCGATCCATTCCATGGACCCATGTTGCCCCCAGGTTCCCCAAAAAACATCGTTTAGGGCCTCAAAACGGCTCCGGAAGTTCAGGACCCGAAAAACTGCTAAAAATAGTAAGTTG
>APFE031096472.1:22881-63995 GCA_000404065.3 Pinus taeda
CCCCCGCCCCCCCTCCAATGAGGGATCGAGGGCAACGCCCCCGAAGCTAAAAATAGATGTAAAATTGCCTTGTAAAATGTTGTAATTACGTAGTCAACCTGGGTCGTTCATTAGGCGAAGATTTGACAATAGAAGTTATGTTTAATTTTGGGTTTTTTTCCCTAGAAGGCAACCCCTCGCTATATTTGAGGGAATTATATTGCATCTATGTAGATCTGTATTCTTAGTGAGGAAGAGAGAAGGGATTGAGAGTGAAGAGGGAATTACAACAGATCTGATGTAGGTTGTATCTCTTCATTTTGCTGGATAATATATAAGTAAGGACTGGTTGTTTCTCCGTGGACGTAGCCCAAATTAGGTGAACCACATATATTTGTGTCTCTCTTGTTTTATGTATGTTCTGTGTTTATATTTCTACAATATTTTATGTATTCCATCGATATTTAATATATAATTTTATAACACCATCCATCACACCATCTTTAAGAGAAAATTCTAAAGTTCAAGCAGTGGAAGCTCACATCGAGCATAAAAAACAAATATCTCCAAATCTTAAAGGATAACCTCACTTTAGCGCATAATCAAATGAAACAATATGCAAATCAACATCGCAACAAAATAATTTTTTATGTAGGCGACTAGGTATTTTTATGGCTACAACCATTCAAAAAAATGTCCCTCAAGCAAGCTAAGAAGGATAATAAATTATCACCAAAGTACTATGGTCATTGCAAGGTGTTTCGAAAGATTGGTACTATGACATACAAATTGGAGCTTCCTCCATCTTCCTGAGTGCACCGAGTTTTACATGTTTCATGCTTGAAGAAGGTTATAGGTGATAAGTTCCCAATTCAAACAATATTTCTGGAAATTGACGAGGAAGGAAAATTCATATTGGAACCTGAAGAAATCACGGAATCAAGAACTCGAAAACTACAGAATCGATCAAGTTTAGAGTATCTTATCAAATGGAATAACTTATCCGCTAAAGATTCCACATGGGAGGATGATAATTTTATACAAAAGCATCTAGAACTGGTAAAGCATTGAGGACAACACTTTTTTGGAGTAGAGGGGCATGTTAGGTCGCTATGCTACTAGTGTAGCCCCATATTGTTGTTAGTGCAACCCCCTTATTGTATTTCTGATCCCATGTAGTCCCCATATTGTTATTATTGTGCCCCATAGAAGCCCAATTTTGTTATTGTTGTGCCCTTACAATATTATTGTTATGTAGGCTCTGATTATATTGTGACCCCTTAGAATCCTATATATAGAAAAGATGTCTTGTCATTTGTATCATCAAATAATTGTTCATTTGTGTAATGTAAAAGAGGTTTCCCCCTCGAAGAGGCTAATTTTGAAGTCGTTGATCTATCTCTTCTTCTATTTGGTGAGCTGGTTGCATAACACTCTAGTCAATGCATAATCTTAGAGTACCATCTTTCTTCTTCACAAATAATACTGGTGCTCCCCAAGGTGACACACTTGGCATAATTTATCGCTTGTCCAACATTTCCTTCAATTTTAGCTTCAACTCTACCAACTCATGTGTGCTCATCCTGTAAGGTTCTTTTGATGCAGGAGTTTCCCTTGGCACCAAATCAATAGAAAAGTATACTTACCTATGAGGTAAAAACTTTATAATGTCCTCAAGAAATACATCCTTGAACTACCGTAAAATTGGTTACTTGCTCAAAATATCTACATCCTCAACTTCCTTACGTTTGTCACTAGAAATGTGTACTACAAATAGCACACCCTTTTCTGCGACTACATTTTTCTTTCATAGTCATTATCATCCTAATTGATGTGGATTTATTCTTACCCTGTAAGTCTCTTGGTTCTTCATTGTCATCCACACATTCAATGGCCTTGTCATAACAATCCACCTTGGTTCTATGAAGGTACAACCAATCCATTCCCAACAACATATTGTATGTTCCCAATGGTAATACATTCAAATGTGTTGCAGTAGGCATACCATTCAAATCAAATGCACAAGATCTTACCCAATGGTGAACTCACTTTTTTGTACCTATAGCCAACTACACTAACCAAGATTTTGCATTCAATTCCTTACTCAAACCACAATTATTCATCAAGTCAATACTAACATATATATAATTAGATCAAGGGTCAATCAAAATAGAAATAACTTAATCAAAGAGTATCATCCATCTCAATGATAGATGCCTGATGGTCAGCCTGTTTGTTATCCAATGCGGCATAAATATGAGGAACACTCTGACCAACATCCCCAACAGTCTCTGCCTCCTGTGCACTATATATCTGAGGCATACCACCCTGATTCTACAGATAATCTCTCCTGCGATGATCTTTGCTACAAGTCCAAAACTCTATGGGCTTCGAGCCTACATCCTTATTCTTCTCCTCAGATCAATTTCCATGTCCTCTATCTAATTCATTGAACTTCTTAGATGGTGTAACAGTCTCTTTATTACCTGTACCCTGAGGTCTTGCTCGCTTTCTATCCCGTTTTCCTTTTTTTTGCATTACCTTTCTAGTCTGGCTTAGTCTCAGATCTATGCTTCGATTGTTCATAGCAATGACTTAACTTTCGAATGGCCTCCTCCAATGATCTAGGCTCATCAAACTCAATCTTGTCTTTGATTACAACTAACAATTCACCAATGAACCTATGAATTTTGGCATTTTCCTCTGTGAGATAAGGTACATACCTCAGTAACTCCAAGAAACAGGTAGTGTACTTCTCATCTGTCATCGATCCAATCTTTAGCTCATAGAATTCTTTTGCCTTGTCATCAAAGTATCTCTCCGACAAATACTTCTTCTTGAATAACCTCTCACTCACTCTAAGTCAAGTCTTCCTCATGAATACATCTGAAATTCTTCATGTCTTCCCACCAAATGTCTTCTTTACCTTTGAGACTGAAAGTAGCTACTCTAGATTTCATGTTTATTGAATAGTCATATAACCTGAAGAACTGCCTCATGTCAAGAAACCATGCCTCTGCATCCTGTGGTTTCTTCATCTCTCCATCAAAAGTAGGCATCTTTTCTTTCTCAAACTCATCTGGAAAGTATCCCCTATCACTCCTCTTGTAAGGATGATAATGATGACGATCATAGTGCTTATCTGAATCAGAACTAGAATAGTACCTGTGTCTATCCCCTCTCCTATCCAGAGTGTACAACAATCTGGAATCTCTAACTGTCATCTCTATCTGATATGCGACCACCATGTGATCTACTACCATATGCTCCATTAGTTATATCCTCATGTTCATAGATTATCCGATGTCCTCCCTGTTGTTGCAAATCTGACAATTCTGAAGTATCATTACATTTACCTCTACTTGTTTCTCCTGTGCCTGCATGATTCTGTCATTATCTACCTTACAACTCCTTATTTCTTCCTTTAATATTCTCAATGTATCTACCAAATTGGAGGAATTCCCAACACCATACTGCTCATTTGATTCATAAGGAGAGTCTTTGTAGTCTACCATCATGCTGGCCATTTGATATTTGTTCCTGTAAGGTATATCATTTCAACTAAACCAAATCATAATAAACCAACGTACCTTAGTATAGTTCGGGGAGGAAACCTTGTCTGCAAGATCAACAAATCAGCATGATGCATGTATAACATAATCATGACAACATATAGAAACATAACACGTAAGTATATAACCATGCAACCCTCATTCTAGCTAGGGCCCAGTCATCAATGCATGACCTTAACAGCAACGCATACCATGATCTCATGCATGACAACAACCATTACATCATTATACACTTGACCACATGCAAACATTAATATGCATAAACAATGTATAACCAACCATACGCATGCATAAATACATGTAATCAAGTATAAATGAATAATACTTGTAACCAAACCTACAAGAATGATACATGTAACCAAGCATACAAGAATGTAACCAAACATATGAGAATGTAACCAAGCATACAAAATGATACATGTAGGTGACATATAACAACATGTAACTAGTCATACACTCATGACGATGCATCCCACAATAACAACATCAACTTCCACATGGCAACATCACTACAACCATGATCAACATTATCAAAATGCAACAAGCACACGGAATGCAAGCGTAAGAGACACACATGAAAATGACATACATGCATGAATAAAACACAACCCATCTAGTTTGAGGGGTGAAATTGGCTCTGATACAGCTCTATAACACCCTCCTCCCACATCTACCCAAGCAACCAGCCAGCTGAGTAAACGTGTGACAAGAGGCCACTATGATATGATTTGACCTCCTAAGTCACGTTAAGAAAGTGGAACCTACATAAACACGTCATACAAACATTCAACATTAGTATTAGGACCCTCAGGAACCAATCTGACCTTTCTGCCAACTAGCCCCTGGGTCCTACTAAGCTTTTGAACCACTTGACCTCTAGACGCTCTCATGATATGGGCATGCAAACATCCATGGACCCCTGGATTCTCTCACAAGCCTGAAAGCTAGTGTCCAGGGACTTTTTGCATAGTGTTGTGCCAATATCCCTGGGATTTGAGCCACTTTTCCAGGCCCAGAGCCTAGGTCACTTCCCATAAAGGAATGACATCATCAAAACAGTAAGATGACAGGGAAATAATAGTGAAAAAGCAATTAATTGAATAAGACCTTGACTGGATCCCTACTACCCATGACAGGAATTTCGTCAAACATATCACGAATATGTAATCTACAGGTGTAATTAATAGATATGAGCATAAGGGTCTCATACTTAGTTGAGAATCGCTAAGAGAAATTAATGCCTCAACACATTGGCTTCTATTTCATCCATTAGGCCATTGATACATTGTTCACTCATTTACAAGTAAAAACATGATGAGAGCCATACATAGCTACTTTTCATAAAACATATATATGACCAACATAATAGTAACAAAAATACAAATGAAATTACAACCATATAAACAACATATAAACCAGTATAATACTCATAGAAATATAAAGAGAAATAAACTCTTATTGATGATGAAAAATCCTAACCCGAGATGGGACTTCCATGTTCCACCTGATTGTAGAATGAATAAGCCAGATCTCTCTTCATCCATTCACCCCTGTGCCATATTCCAAGCATGAATGTTGGATCTCATAGAACACAACAATCCAAAACCATCCAGGGCTTCCAGAGGGCATCCACCTCAACCCATCAAACAGTGATTCCACCTCATGGTCAGACATCACAAAATCATCATCGGATTGGTCTATATCCAAGCCTTCCAGGTATTTTATATCGTTTGTTCCAACCAAACTTACATGACTAATAACTCAACCCACACCTGTTGTCGGGCTTCCAGAGCGTTTTCCCAACCAAGGATTCCATGACTAGTAACTCAACCCACCAAGGGCTTCGAGAGTGTTTGTCCAACCAAGGCTTCCAGGACTAGTAACTCAACCCAAGCTATTACAGGTCTTTCAAAGCGTTTGTCCAGATAGAGCTTCCGAGAACTAATAACTCAACCCAAGCTAAGGAAACATGAGAACTAACCAAAATAAAACAAGGAAATAAACCCACATTATCCATGGATATCCAAGAAATGGCAAGGCTAGGCAATCCACTGTCAATCCAGGAAATCCTCCATGTCAGTGACAGATCATGACCAAAAATCCATATGCATATGCCATGCATGCCAAAACTAGTGAGGAAAACATACATGCAACTTGGTACCTACAAGAAAATCCCATTGTAGTTGTTGATCTCGATGTTCTCTTGTGATTTCCTTATCTTCCTAAATTGCCTTCTTTCTCCAAAATTCCAAGTATGTCACACCCTCTAAGAGTTCTCCCAAAAAACTCTAAGTATCAAAGAGTATGAGAGAGAGAGAATAATGAGAGAGCTCCAAAGCTGAATTGACAATAGGGTACCAACCGATCCTTAGAATCCTTTTCTGAGTGACGCCTATATTTTCTTCATTTTCCATTATTTTCCTTCATTTTTCTCCTCACATGCAACTTGTGACCTTTCACCTCCCTTTTCTCCTAATTTCCATTACTTTCATAAATAAATGTGCCAAAATGTGATTTTTCCTTTCCAAAGCCTTAGCCATTTCCTTTTCCAATTTTCTTAGCCATAATAAACCGATGAACACCCATACTAGGATGTCTTTCCCAACGTTCAACTTGTAATAAGTGCCCCATCAATTGTGGTTATTATTTTTTCTTTATTAAATTTTATTACATGGAATTTTCACTAGCGTTGTTACACATGGATGGCGGAGAGACACTATAAACGAGGCTTCTTGGTATAGATAATCTGGTTTTGGATGTGTGGTACTAATTTTGTGCATATGTTTTATATGGTGTACACGTTGCATATGTGATGTTGTGCACATGCAATGTTGTGTATATATAGTGTGTGTACATGTTGTTTATGCAATGATATGTATAGGGTGGTATAGATAGTGTTGTGTGAATGTTGCATTGAAGTGTTAGGTATAGATGGTGCTATGTACATGTTGGATATGTGGTGTTGTGTACATATCATACTGTGTGTATATTGGATATGCAGTGTTGTGTGCATATGGTGTTGCGCACATGTTAGATATGCAGTTTTGTGTACATATCGTACTATCTACATGTATATATAGTGCTATGTACATATGGTGTTGTGTGCATGTTGTGCATGTGGTGCTATGTACATATGGTGTCGTGTGCGTTATTATAGATGTGGTGTTGTGTACACATTGTACATGTGGTGTTATGTGTAGGTGGTGCTATGTACATGCCATGCATGTGGCATTGTGTACATGTGGTGTCATGTACATGTCATGCACATGGTCTTGTGTACATATAGTATAGTATACACATTGTACAGGTGGTGTGGTGTACATGTGGTGTTCTATACATGTTGTGTAGGTGGTGCCGTGTACATGTAATGTTGTGCACAATTTGTGCAGGTGGTGTTGTGTACAAGTGGTATTGTGTACGTGTTGTACATATGGTGCTTGTGTACATGCGGTATTGTGCATATGTCATACATATTATGTTACAGGCATGTGATACAATGTATGTGCGTTGTGTAGGTGTGGTGTCATGATATGTGTATTCATTGTGTTGTACTTTGTGTACGTATATGTATTATGTTTTACATTGGGTGTAGGTGTATGTATTGTTTTGTGGTGTACACCGGATGTAGGTGTATGTATTATGTTGTGGCATAGTGGGTGTAGGTGTATGTGGTGTCTGTCACGTATAGATGCATGTATTACGTGGCATTATATGTCATGTGTGGTTGTTTGTGTGTGATGCACATTATGTGTATGTGCACATGGTTGAGGAGAAGGAATTGAGTGTTTGTCGAGTGTGTCAACAGAACCTGTGTGCGTATAGAATAAGGAAAAAGATAGAAGCTAAGGATTGATTAAAGGATGACTATCAATATTTTATTTTAGTTCTATTGTGCATGTGATTTATGATTATGGTCTATGATGATTACATGTGATCTATGTTTCTGGTTTATGATGGTTACATGTGATTTATGATCTTGACCTATGATGGTTGTGTTTTGAGCTAACCTGATGTGATATGTTTATACATGATGATTTTATCAAACAACTAGTTTGAATTGTGGTGACAGGATTGCAAGTGTACCTTATTGGTGAGCTACCAATGAGGTATGATGTGAATTTATTTCAATTTATTTTAAACCTAATGGAAGTTATGTGCTTGGTACAGGAAGCATGAAAATGCCTGGTTAGGTGGTTGATGCTGACTATAAGAATTAACAGCGAGAATGAAAGGAATTAGAATAGGTAGCAATATTCTGGTAATGTATTCAGGAGCAGGGCCATTGTGGGACACTTGTACCCAATAACGTCCATTGATTTCCATGAGAATTTTATGACTAGGATGATGGTTTTAAGGCAAGGATATGCCTTGGCTTTTGTATCTTGCGATGCTAGGAATCCTTGCTAAGGGATGGACTGCCCAGGATGGGGGTGTCAACAGAACTCGGAAGGTGAGTGACTACACAAAAGAGGGTGGCCGAATTACCTAAGTGACTATGTAGTAGAGAAGGGAAGGTCAGGGATGGATTTGTTTTGGTAATTAGCATTGCCACATGGAATCAAATGCATATTGGGAGTGTTCCCTGGAACAGTGAGCCGATAACTATTCACTGAGAGGACAAGTGATGCAGGATTATAGCGCTAGACATTGGATGTAGATTTGACCTTGCAGTGGATTCTGGACTTCCTAGGAAGGAGGTGAATCTTGGTATTACTTTGAGGGTGGAGGTTTGAGCCTGTGGATTCCCTTGTTGCAGATGCAGGCATCGTATCCTTTTATCTTTTGGATGATAAAATGTGCATATGTGTATATGTGTATATCATTGTAAATATTATATCGAGCTGGATTTATAAAAATCCATAGGCAGTATCGTTATTTGTTGGTTGAAGAAAATGTGTATGTGTGTATATGTGGTTATTATTGTAAATACCATAATGAGTTGTATTATAACGTTCCATTAAATGGTACATTTTTCATGTTTTAGCAGATGGTCATTTAAAATACTACAACGGGCTATGTTATAAAGCTCCATGGGAAGTATGTTTTGTTTTTAGTAGTCTTTCTAGGTATCGGTGTCATTGAACACCGAGGAGGGTGTTCCCCCAAGGGGGGGGGATTCTATAATAGCCCTCATTAAAAATCCATGCAAAAATATATAAGAGCATGGTCATGGGGAATAAAATAGAGGCCTCATGGATAAAAAGGCTTATGAGGATCAGTGGGCAAGCTTGGTCAGTTTAGTTATGGTGGATCTCTCTTCTATTCTCTCTCATAATCTTGGAAACTTAGTGTCACATACTTGGATTTTTGGAGCAAGAAGGAAAAGGAAGAGTGAGAAATCACAAGAGGACATAAGGATCAACAACTACAACGGGTTTCACTTGTAGGTATCGAGTTTCATGTATTTTTTTCTCACTAGTTTTGGCATGCATGGCACATGCATGTGGTTTCTTAGTTATGATATCTCATTGGCATGGATGATTGCCTAGCCTTGCCATTTCCTCGATAGCCATGGTGTTGTGGGTTCATTTCTTTGTTTTTCTAGTTGGTTCTCATGTTTCGTTTAGCTTGGGTTGAGTTATTAGTTCTTGGAAGCCCTGGATGGACAAACGCTCCGGAAGTCTTGTAAAACCTAGGTTGAGCTACTAATCCTGGAAGCCTTGGTTGGAAAACGTTGTGGAATCCCTTGGTGCATTGACTTACTAGTCCTGCAAGCTCTAGCTGGACAAAGGCTTTGGAAGCTCGATAACAGCTGTGGGTTGAGTTACTAGTCCTGGAAGCGTTGGTTGGAACAAATTCTCTTGAGCCCTAGAAGGCTTGGGTAGAGGCCAATCTGATGATGGTTTTGTGATGTCTGACCATGAGGTGGAATCATTGTTTGATGGGTTGAGGTGGTTGGCCTCTAGAAGCCCTGGCTAGTTTTGGATTGATGTGTTTTATGAGATCCCACATTTGTGCTTGGAATATGGCACATGGGTGATTGGGTGAAAGAAATATTTGGTTCAATCATGTCTACGGTCGGGTGGTATGTGGAAGTCCTGAGCATGGTCGGATTTTCCTATGTCTAATAAAATTTAATTTATCTTACTCTTGTACTTATTTATATGTGGATTTAATGGTTGTTATCTCACTGTTATTTTCATGGTTTTATGCTGGTTATAAGCATGGTTAATTGACTGGTTCATGTCATGGTTATTTCATATATTTACTTGTAATTATTAAAATTATGGATGCAAGACCTAATTGATGTCGTAACAGTTCAAGGGAGAAGGTGGTGATCCTTCTTGTAATGTCTCATACGAGTTTTTAGTCATTCATTCTCTGTCTTGTATCTTAGACCTATAGATTGCATTGATGCCAAGTGTTTGAAAGAATGTCAATCCCAGTTGGGGATGGTAAGCCCTAGTCCTAGCATTAGTTTTTGGTTTATTATCAATGTCATCATGTGTTTAATGGATTCCAAAAGTTACAACAAGTTCTAGGAAGTGGTCAAAATTTTGGTCTTGAAAAGTTCCTTAAATCCCGTGGACTCTCGCATAGGTCTACTAGATATAGTCATTGGATGCAGACAGGAAAGCTTGTGGGAGTGTCCAGATCTCTTTGGATGTTGTCATTCCCATAGAATGTGGGCGTTTAGAGGTTTAATAACTGAAAAACACAATGGGACCCAAGGGCATGATACCTGAGTCGTTGAGATGGCTCTTGGGAGTGTTGTTGCTAATGTGAAAGGTATGTTTGAGGTGTTTCCATCGATTCCACTTACTTAAGGTCACCTAGGAGGTTGAATCATATCATCATATCCTCTTGTCACATGTTTACCCCGGTTGGCCAATTACTTAGGTAGATGTGAGAGGAGGGCGTTACAGTATGAGACCCCTATCTTCATATGTCTATCTCTGAGCTATACATTTCTTGTCCATGATGTGTTTTACGAAATGGTTGTCTTGGTTCAGAGGGGTCAGGTTAATTTCTTGATCAAGTTTTGCATTAAATACTTTGTCTCTTTATTATTTGTCATTTCTGAGAGTTTCATAAACTTATGGGTAGAGGCCTGGACCCTAGCCCTAAAAAGTGTCCTAGATATCGTCATCACAGGCATACCACTAGGTGAAAAACACTACAGTTGCCCCCTTGCGGGTTTATGCATGTGACTATAGGGTTAGAGTCAAATTAGGGCAGTGTTATTCCAATGTTTGAGATTCCAAATCAGTGAAAAATAGGCTTAACTCAAGGTTTGGACACCTGGGATGGTGGTGCTGATTTATGTTAGCATCGGATGTGATCTAAGTCTCAAATTTTTCATGGAGGCTTAGGTACATGTATTCCAAATAACTCAGAAAGAATTTTGGTAAATTCCACTCAAACATAGCTTTATCAAAATAATTAATTATTTTTAAAGATACCCTAAGTCTAAACTTAGGAAAATAAAATAATTAAAGGGTATTAATATAAACTGTGGGTGTAACTTGTAGAGGAAGACGAGCATCAAGAAGAAATGATCTTAGCTATTGATTAGCTTCTAATCTAGTTTGTTGAATATCAACGAGGATATTATTTAAGGAGGCTTGAGGGTCACTTGGAAGGAAACACAGAGACTTCAGAAGTCCAATTTTCTGAAGCGGAGAAACTGCGAGGATATTTTCAATAGTGAGATTGTGCAGTGAGGGGCAAGGATAATTTGGTTGGAGAATATTCTCTTGAGCCAAAATATGCAACAGAAAGGCAGAGAGACACCAGGAGGAGGTAGTGTAGGACCCAGGAGGGGTTGACGCTAACGCAGAGGCAACACAGTCCTCCCAGCATAAGTCCAAAATTTGCATGAGGGTTTGATGTGATGTCAAAGCTCCGAGAGAGAAAATAGACCCAACATAGAGCTGATGCAAAGCCTAAAGGCTGATGCAGGGCCCACGCAGGGGCAATGAAGAGATAGTTGGGGACGCATTATTTTAGTTGCCCGATCAGCCGAGACTTGCTGGGTAGAGTGAGGTAATCTCATAGATTTCTAATGCCAGCTTATTTCTCTGTAATTGTATTTCCTGAAGGGAATCCAGAGTTGTATTCAGAAAATTGTTGCATAATAATAAAAAACCTCAGGGCTCCTGCACTGGTTTTCCTGCATTGGGTTTTTCAGGGACATTTGTCCAAACAAAATGTCACTTGTGTGTATCTTTCTTTATTGTTTTGTTCTTGTTTTGGGAAAATTAATTAGTTAAGTGAAAGCTGCAGTTGTATTAGCTTCAATATTTGTTGTAGGAAGAAGTAGATAATTTGTTTCAGTAATTAACAAATAGGAGAAGTTTAATCAGGTGGTACAGTAGTAGATTCAAGTGGGATTCTCAAATTTTCACATTATATAAAAGCAGTGCAGGTGAAGCAAGAAGAGAAGTGCCAGAGAACCCAACACTGAGCAGAGAAGGAGATTGAATACCTGCAAGAGGCAACAGTTCGAATCCCCAGAGGGATTACGCAGTCCCAACCAGAAGGGATGAATTTTCGAGGAAAGTCTCTCTCTGAGTGAGTCAACAGAGAGGAAGGGTTTCCATATCGCAACCTTATCTTGATAGGGGTAGCAATGTAGAGCTTTAATGTGAGGAAAGAGCTTGTGGGATGAAATTTTTTCACAGGTAGTTTTCTGGGCAGAAAATCGTCAGAAGAGAGAGGAGAAGCACAGTGAGGGATTTTTTCCTAAGTAGACTTCCCGCCAAGAATTCCTTTTTCTTATAGGCTAAGCACCAATAGTAAGAAACAGAGAGGAGCAGTTCGACATTTGTTTGGCAGATATGACAACTAGTGGGTTGAGATATTAGGATAGGTTGGATGAGGCATCCAACTATGTCATCTTGAAGGCAAGGATGTCATTCCTTCTATATGAGTATTCTGTCAAGACCTATGTCGAAAACATGGTGGCTGTGCTTGCAGATGCAGATCCGCTGAAGAAGTAGCAAGCAGAAATGGCGAAGGCCAAGAGGATGATCCTTGATGGAGGAAAGGATCACATGGTTTATCACATAGCTAGCAGAGGGACTACTAAGGAGACTATGGATGCCTTGGCAACGATGTATCAAGGATCTTCTAAGCAATGAAAGATGTACTTAGAGCAAAAGCTGAGATCTACTCAGATGTAGAAGGGGGAGTGTGTGGATCCATTCCTCACAAAGCTTCAGGAGACCCACGATGAGTTATCTGATGTGGGGTCTACAAAAGACTCATAGTTGGTTAGAGTGGCCCTCAATTTTGTCTCATATGAGTGGCAAGTCTTTGTCTAGAGTATCCTAGGTAGGGCAACTTTGCCAAATTGGCATGAGATGTGGGAAGCACTCAAGAAAAAGGAGCTGAGGAGAGACTTGGTCAAGCATAAGCTTGACAGAAGTAGAAGTGGGTTGAAGCCCAAGGAGGAGGAGGATAATGCAGCCCTCGCATTGAAAGGGTAGTAGGATCAATAGAGATGTAAGAAGGATGTCTCAAAGATAAAGTGCTTTAGGGGCAGGTCACTACGTAACTCAGAGTCCTCTCAAGAGGAAGGAAAAATATGAGAAGCATGATCTGAAGGTTGCACCCATGAAGATCGAGGAAGAGGAGTTTGCCATGAAAGTCGAGATACCTCCATGAGGGAGGAGGTATGATTTGGAGTTGTAGTTCGAAAGAGCTACAGATGGGTAGGATCCTTGAGGAGCCCACCTCTTGGATCAATTCCTTTGCTACGGGAGCCCAAATCAAAAGTAGCAAGATGGAATAGAGTTGGATGGTGTCGAGGAGTGTCAGAGAGACAGTTGCAGTGGCTAGGAGTGCTAGATACTGAACAACACAGAGAAGAGTTGGCAGTAGTGTAGATGGCATAGAGCAAAGCTCAGTAGCAACGCAATATATTCAGAGAGTCAACACAGAGACTAGTAGCAGTCAAGCTCCAACATTCACATGGTATCATACTAAACACAATTTGCTTAGTAATTTGGGATGTTTTTCCATTGTTGATGGAGTAGCAACAGTTTGCATTGTACTGGTAGTTGGTAGTGGCAGTTCCAATAGCAGCACGGATGCAGAATTGAGAGGGAGTTGCAGTACAAATGCAGTGTTGATAGTGGCAAGGTCAGCAGTAGTACAAATGAAACATTTGCGCAACAATTAATGGACAACATGTCAAACATCAGCAGTGCAGAGGGCGATGTGATGAAGTCAATGTGATGAGCACATTCCTCGCTAAGACGAAGTGTTGATTTTGGGTATCATCAGATGTGCTCTAAGTCTCAAATTTTGCAGGAAGGCTTAGGCACATGTATTCCAAAGAACCCAGAAAATGTTTTGGGATATTCCACCTAGAAATAATTTTATTAAAATAATTAATTATTTTTAAAGGAACACTAAGTCTAAACTTAAGAAAATAAAATAATTAAAAGGTATTAATATAAAATTTAGATGTAACTTCTAGAAGAAGACGAGGATCAAGCAGAAATGATCTTAGCCATTGATTAGCTTCTAATCTAGGCCATTGAATGTGAATGAGGAGATTATTTAAGGAGGCTTGAGGGTCACTTAGCAAGAAACACAGAGAGTTTAGAAGTTCGATTTTATGAAGCAGAGCAACTGCTAGGAGAATTTCGATAGTGAGCTTGTGCAGTGAGGGGCATGGATAATTTGGTTGATGAATCTTCTCCTAAGCCATAATACACAGTAGAGAGGAAGAGAGACACTAGGAGGAGGTAGCGCAAGACCCAATAGGGGTTCACACTGAGCCATAAGGGCTCACACAGAGGCAACACATTCCTCCCAGTAGAAGTCTAAAATTTACAAGAGGGTTTGACATCTGAGCAAGGAAGGTTCAAAGCTTCGAGAGAGAAAATAGACCTAGCGTAGAGATGACACAGAGCCTAGAGGCTAACGCAGGGCCAACATAGAGATAGTCGGGGACATGTTGGTTCAACTGTTGAATCAGTCAGGACTTACTGGGTAGAGTGAGGTAATCTCACAGATTTCTTCTACCAGTTATTTCTCTATAACTGGATTGCCAGGAGGGCATCCATAGTTGTATTTAGAAAATTACTACATAATAATAAAAAACCCTCAGAGCTATTGTACTAGCTTTCCCGCATTGGGTTTTTCTGGGGACATTTGTCCAAAAAATACCATCACTTGTATGTACCTTTCTCTATTGTTTCGTTATTGTTTTGGGGAAATTAATTAATTAAGTGAAGGTTGTAGTTGTATTAGCTTCGATATTTGTTGTAGGAAGCATTAGATAATTTGTTTAAGTAATTAACAAATAGGGGAAGTTTAATTATTTTTTGTAGTAGTAGATTCCGGTGGGATTCTCAAATTTTCACGGGTGGTTTAGCCCTTGGGAGTCCTGTAGTACCTGAGGGAAGTCAATAACGTTTTGGTTTTGTTTATTTCACTTCCTTAACTATACCTAGGAGGTTGAGTCATGTCATAGTAAATCTTCCTCTCATGTTTACCGTGGAAGGCGAGTGAAACTAGGTAGATATGGGAGGGGTGGTTACACAATTGTATTGTACAAAACATGTTAATGTCACCCATATCCTAATCCTAGGAAAAATACCCCCTTAGAAAGGGCTTATATCACGATGAGGTGTTATTCATAGAACTTTATTCAAGGAAGCTTCACTTAATGCTCAAACCCCTTGTTTCCCCATTAAGTGTTATTAAACACCAAAATCGATTTTAAGTGAAAACAGAACTACTTATGACATATGTATCACAATTAAATGCCTATAAAAACCCCTACAAGGGACCTATGTGTTAGTATATGGATTTTCTCAAGTCTTTTGTATCCAAGAAGATGTGACCATATCCCATAGTGTTTGTTTTCTATCTTTGATTATTTATAAACTATTTTGGATATTCTAATAAGACAATTCATCACAACGAATTATATAATATTTTACATTTTTTTTTTTTTCCGTATTGTATTGTTTTAGTTTGATTTAGTTTGAGTTACGAATTTAATATTACTAAAAAAGCATGCAAAAATTGATCAATCTTGTAACACAATTCGCAGCACATAGCTCCATTTTCTCCGCTTTGGTATCCAAATGTTATATTTGATTGAGCGACATAAAAGAAAGACTAGTAGATCGCTTGGGACAGATCTGTCCAACGTTGGGCTAAGCTGTAGATCTGCTTTGAAGGCGAAGAATCCTCTTTGAATACATGTGCAGTGAAAAGTTTGGGACTCCACATGGCTGTTTCAGTAATATTTGAGAACACCTTTAAAACAACAGATGCAAATGGCAGGGTAGTGGTGTTCGGGTTGTAAGCAACACCATAAGGTTGGATACCCTCATTATAATCGTAAAAAGAATAATCATCGTAACGCAAGAAGCAGCATTCTAGTTGAACAAATCTAGAAGTACTATTTTGACATTTCTGAACCAGCTATACTTTTATTGTGGATGCGCACTGTTGGCAGTCCGAGGAACTTAAATCTCCTCTGAACTCGCGAAGGCCATAAACAGAATCAGTGTTGTTTTTCACCTCAACCCATTCGTCGAAACGTTGACCAGTCGTGGAAACGTTGAACACCATCTATATTCTTGTCCGAGATCTTTTTATTCTCTTTTCATTTTATTTAATTTTTTATTTGAGTTAAAAATTTAGAACACTCGTTCAAATTGAATAATATTAATATTAAATTGTAAAATTTAAATATAATCAATTTTTTTTCCAAAGAAGGTATATGAGAGTGGGTATTCTTATATTTTGATGTGATGTCAACTCACACCAAAGGAAATTGTGGTTGTCATTATATTTGACACGTGTATCATTTTATTAATCATGGTATGAAGTTGGTATAAAGTTAAATCTCATTAAACCTCATTTTGATATTGCAGGCATTATAGAAAGGTACAAGAGGACAAACAGGAAAGTATTGATAGTATAGACTGCACGTTAACTATTCTAGCAAAGAGATTAGAGATTTTATTTAACCACCCATTATTGATGCTTAGATATGCTACACAAATATATATCAACCTTAACATAACGGGTATATTTATAAATTTCTATTTACAAAATGTTCTACTTAAATGAGACACCTCAAAATTATGAACTTATGTTATTAGTCTCATTTTCTTTAAAAAAATTATTAGTTTTTTTTTTTTTTTTGCTTAAAAAAATAAATAAAGTTAAAATTTAAAATATAATTTTACATCATAAACACCCATATAAATTTAAAATACAATTTTACAAGATAAACATCAAAACACGTCCTCCTCAATCAATTTAATAATTATAAAAAAAATTCAAATTTACGTGTCTGGTTTCTTTATTCATTCCCTTATTTTTCTTCCGAAGTCATTGAGGAGTCGTCGATTTTATCAGAAACAAATAATATAATTATCAAAACCTCCGAATTCAAATTCAAAGCCCTCGCCATCGTGATTAAATATGCAATTTTTAAAGCGTCGTCTCCCTACTGGATTTCTGGAAGGCGTACAATGGGCGCTTTTATATTCGAATTAAATTTGCATGATTAGCATTATAATTTGGTAACTAGCATTTGCACCTAATTTTGCAAAGGAAACGCCGTAAGGCATAGTGCATGGAATAATATTGAAATGTGAATAGGCTTTTGTGGGCTTTTTTGAAAGCAAGGGTCGATGATTTCGAGTTTTAATTTGAGGAAGCCATGCCGAAAACCATTGAAATGGAATGCAAGTAGCCATAAATATGCATTGAACATGTTTAGAGACCTTTGTTTGTAGTTGGTAAAAATTGTGGAGTTAAAGGTGAAGATAAATGAATGAATCCATGTGAACAACAACCGGGTAACCATATTGATTTGGAAAGGGCTATTTAAGAAATCATTATTCAAATGGGAAATTAAATTAATATGAAGATATATTGAAAACATGTATTATATTCATTAAAATCAATTGATTTTGTCAACAAAATATGTTAAAACCCATTGACAATGAATTGGTTGTGAGGACATAAACTATCAAAATGGTATTGATCTTGAAACATCCCTCTTTAAGTTTGAAATGGAAAACACAAATAGTTGTGAGGACATAAACTATCAAAATGGTATTTGATGTTGAAACATCCTTTTTTAAGTGTGAAATGGAAAATAAAAATAATGTATTTTAACATCCTTTTTTAAGTTTGAAATGGAAAGCAAAAATAGTTGTGAGGACACAAACCATCAAAATGGTATTTCATCTTGAAACATCATTTTTTAAGTTTGAAATGGAAAATACAAACAGTGAATTGTAACAAAAGACGTTCAAGAAGGAATATAATAGTCTAAAGAACATTGTGCTTGTCGTTCCATATTTGAAGTTGTATGAAAACATGTTGGAGGCAGCGAAGACCTGAAGAAGCAGCAATGGACCTACAAAATGTATATTTTGTTAGAATTAGTAATATGTAAATCAACTGCGGAAATTTATTAGTAATACTTTGCAGGTGAGTTGTGTTAAAATGAATCTGGAATGAAGGGAAATGAAGTTACTTTTGCTATGGGGATTTATATATTGGTAGTAGAAGATGCATGGTGAATAACGGCATATTGAACACCATTGGAGGTTAATGCGTAGTTGGAGATGCAGTTTTTTTGCTTGCCAGTCTACTTGTAGTTGCGGAGGTATGTTATTTCTGAGTCCATGTGGCTTGTTGCAAAAGAAAGAAAAGGTTAGAATGAGATGTATAGATAATATAAAGACATTCTAATATTTTCTTAATTACTAATATTGATTAAAGTTGGTTGTTGTTGAAAGATATGAAAAGTATGTTATGAAATAGAATGAGGTAAATAAATGGAGGAAACCTTTTGGTGATGTTAAAGTATGGGTTGGAGCAGATTATCTGGAGGCGGAATTGAATGGAGAATTTCTTCTGTGTGTTTTCTACGAGCAATGTTTTTGTTGTCCTTCATTTTACTGTAACGATCGAAACTGAATGCGGGGCTAATCCGAAGATCTTGTAGAGAAGGCACTCTTGAAATAGCTGTGAATGTGAGACCTTGACGTTTTGTTTTTCCAATGTCAATTGTGGCTTTTGGAAGTGTCATACCTTGAGATTTATGTATGGTTAAAGCCCAAACCATCTTCAGTGGAATTTGTGCACGTCCATTTCTTTTTACTGCTGGAATAGGTAAGTGAGTGGGGTTTCTTTCATCCCAAGGAGGCCCAATGTATTTGGGAAAATCTACGACAACAAATGTTGGAATTTTTGGTGGTGCAGGTGATTCTTTGTAAAAGATGGTTACAATTTCTCTGAGGGAACCATTAACAAGTCCGGCTGAAACCCAAAGGTTGGAAGTCAACATAACTTTTTCGCCATTGCATAGTAATACAATTCGCTCAAGTTGCTCATCTTTAGAGGAAATACTGGAATATGTGTTGTCATCTTCAGCAATGGATCTTGCGATAGGAGTGTTTAGAGATTTCATCATTTTCTTATTATGGACCATTGTTTGAGCATTTGTTGGAAATAGATGCATGGAATCATGGAATGAACATATTTCTTCTTCTGATAAAAAGGAATCTGTGCACGACATGAGTATGTTGTAGTCGTCGATTGTTGGATTTGCATCTCTAGTGTTCTGGAGAATGTTCCTGAAAGTAACCTATGCGATGTTGTCGCCTTGTTGACGAAATATTGTGTCTAATATGATGACTGTGTTGAAGGTGTTCCACAGTGCGCTTCCGTGGCTCGTCCCTGCATATAGAGGTATGTATTTGACGGGTGGTAGCTGACCAAGATCACCAACCAATATTATGGAATAGCCACTGAAAGGAGTGTTTCTTTGGTGGGGAAATGCCTCTTGAAGACATTCATCAATATGGATGAGAAGCTTTGGCCCAATGAAGCTCATTTCATCGATTAGTCTGTATCTTATATGCCTAAGTTCTTCTTGGAATTTTGCAAGAGAATTACCTTCTAAGGGCATAAGATCCTTTATAGGAAGGTGCAAAGTAGAATGGATTGTCGATGCTAGTATGTTGAAGGCAGCAACCCCTATAGGGGCGAGGAGCATGATCTGTGGAGGTTCCGGGCTTGCAAAGCCTATGAGCATATCTTTGATGTAATTAATAAGGAGGGATTTTCCCGTACCAGCAGTGCCTTGTATTATCATTCTGAGAGCGGGTAAATAATCCTTCTTAGCAAAATGATTAGAAATAATATTTAGAGCTTTTCATATCATTGGAGATAATGTACTAAGGGTCGCCAGGATATGTTGATGTGTTTGAAGCATGCGGTGGATGGAGCGACTATTCTCAATGAATTGTATTGCATTATTTTGTAGATCCAATGGGATAGTGGTATGATTCCAGTTATGGGTGTCATCAAAGCCACAAAGACCAAGCATGTCAAGGTCATTTATGAGAAGCTCATTTGTAGGGTGTAATTGGGAAAGTAATTCCCATTCATTTATTTCCATGGTGTCTGGAGGATTGGTTTCATTAATAGTTGAGGTATCATTTGTGACAGGTTCAATATCAGATAGTGTGCAATGTTGATGCCAAGGTTTGTAGAATGGACGAAATGTTTTCCAATTTGCGATGAATTCTACAGCAGAATCTCCTATATCTTGTACGATATGGCGAAAAGGTTTGTATAGCATAAGTTCAACCTTGCAAAAGTCAGCGTAGAAAGGTTTTGTTGTGGATGGTATGGAGGAGTAACGTGGTATGACCTGAACAATTTATTTTGTAGGCCTTTGTTTCCATTTGTTTTTTTTGCGATGAGGATCATATGACCAGGATCTTGCCAATTCTATTAGTGATGTGGACTCTGGGGTAGAAGGGCGCTGGATATATGTATCTATGATGTGTGGGGATGTAGTGGAGGTGGTGTTCATTTGTGGAAGGCGCATAAGATTTTTTTTGTTTACATTTAAATAAATGAATGGTCGACTACATAATGTTAATGGTAATTTTTGCAGCATATGGTAGGTTTCTTGTGCTCCAATGTCACGATCAACAAGGGTTTCTGCAAGAAATTTTCGAAATGCGGATGTTGCTGGGCAGCAATGGGTGAAGCCAGGAAAATTCTACGTAGCATGTGGTGGAAGCTTTCGGATTTTTTTTCTGCTTTGGATGCATAGTTGGTGATATATTTTTGTAGAGCGTGTATGGAGAGTACTGGTTGTTAGTCAACATTTGCACACGAAATAGATAGGATGGTAGGGTTATGGCTATTGAGTCCATCGTCGTTGCGAGCAAGGGTGTATCTTTTTTGGCCATTGGAACCAATGAATAAGGCTGATTTTGGATGTAATTCCCACGGTTCTTTATAATGACATTGGAGTGAGGATCCATTTTTTCTTAGGAACGTGCTTTCTGAGCATTTTGTGTGACTTTCAACACAATTGACGAGCTGTTCATAGTCACTGAAAGGAATGGTTATGAAGATTTGCAGTGTGGACAATAGACAAGGGTTTTTGGGATTTGTCCAAGCATTTGGTTGGTTTGAAGTCGAAGGAGCACGAGGGTTCCAAGCGGAAATATATTTGTCGAAGAACTGCTTTGTAATATCAAATGCTTCTGTGTCTTCCCAGCTGAGGTTTTCCATATCAGGTGCATTTTCTATCCAAAGGAAACCATGGATGTGCGCAGATCCCCTATGTTGCCATTCATACCTATCAAGTATGCGTTTTTGTAAGATAATTTTGCAATAGGTGAGGAATGTTGTTTAGAGTTCTTGGAGAAAAAAAATGCAGTAGAATGCGTACCTGTACCAGTAATCTTTTGTATTCAAGTGTTTCTCTAAGATAATCTCACGAAATGCTGTGAATCTATGGTGCATATATAGTGATGTTAAATGTGGGTTAGAGATAATGTTATCATTTCTCCACGTTTGTTTTTTTGCAATATCAGAAGGAAGACATCCGAGCATGATTGCATGAAGATCAGGCCATTTGGTATCAGCTGCACTTAATGTGAAGAAGAACGTCGGGCAATCAAGTTGAGATATCATGTCCATTAGTTCATTTTAAGCTTTGTGCCAAAATGACCTTGTTCCACGTAAAGAGATACCGAATCGCATGACTTGCTCTGCCAATTGCTCATCTGGAAATTGTTCTAATCGGATGTTCAGATCTTGAATAGAGATTGGATAGTTATTTGTGATGTTCTTTTTCACAAAAATCGATATTGTTGCTTGACTGCAATGCCGCATCATGAGATTATATATGTAATAACAAAAGCGTGGGTGCTTTCCAAATCTGTTATCATAGTAACGTATGAGATGAAGTGCATATTCATGTAACTGCACTGCTTTCATTCTTGGCTAATTTGGCATTGCAGCTCCTGTCGGGAAAAGGGCGGGGAAATCCATAAAGAGTAGACCTTCTGTGTTGTATTCATTGATTGGCGATAAACTAATTGTTGGCTACTCAATTGTAGTATCAGATTGGTGGTTGTAAGCATGCAAATAATGGTGGATTTCTTGGATTTCTGTATTTGTATTAGGTATGATGGGTACGAACAATGATGTTTGGTTTACGAATGGGTCTGTGAAATATTTGGTGAGCTCATGGGGTGGTTCAAGTGAAAGGCGGACAATGGTTTCTATAGTATTGGAATGGTGAAGGGAGGAGGAGACATCGGTGGGGATTGCTGGTAAGGATGCCAGTGTGTTGGTATCAATACGAACATTCTTATACTATGGGTCATTTGCCAATTTGTATTCTAATGCAGCGAGAACGTGATGTCTACTGACAACGAAATCATAAGCCTTATGGTCATTACTATGACGCGTGACAATTAGGATGTCCAAGTGTTTAGCACGTCGTGGCAACATGTTTGCGATTTTTGTAATGTCTTGAGGAAAACAAATTGTGTGGCCACCGTATTTATACTGGCCACCACGTGCATGTGTTACTTGCAGTATAGGGTTAACCCTAGTAATGAGCATTTCTTCTATTTGTGAAAGAGATGTAAGGGTAGCTGGTTGAGGACCAGGGTCCATGTTGTTTGATAATGAGAAGTGACGACCCTTTGTTTCAGAGGCACATCTGGAGCAACAATACATGTGGTTGGAATTGCGGATATGTATTCCAGGATATGATTCAAGACAAATGGAGCATGGACATTTAGGTGGAAGTTTATCAATATTTGCACGGAAATCTCGATGTGCTTGATTAGTATAAACGTTGTTGAAAGCATGTGCGAAGGAGGGGTTAGGGCAATGAGGCATGGATGTATTTGTTTGAGAGGTTTGTTGAGAAGATAAAGATCCTGATAATTGCAAGGGAGGATTGTTTTCAGGGTGGGCCATTTCAGACGAGGAAGGTTGGTTTTCCTTCTGTTTTTTGTGTTTTTGACATTCTCTGATGTCTTTTTTTGCTTGATAAAGCTCACGGTGCCGTGCATTTATTTGTTCTTTATTTGTTGCATAGTATCTTCGAGCATGTTCATTATTAGAAGAAGAAGCCATTCGTAAAATTTATGGTACCTATAAGCAAGAGAGGGGAAAAGAAGAATGTTATTTGGAGACAACAACCATGTTATTGTATGAAAGCGAAAGAAGGGTAAAAAATTCAAGCGAAAGTGAAAGAAGGGAAAAAAATCTAAGTTTTGAATACTTTTATGTGAAATTTTTTATTTGAGTAATGTTTTTGAAAGAACATATTAGTATTTTTTCTGTATACATGTAGGTAGTTTCATGTGTAACGTACCAAGTTACGACATTTTTTAAAAGGAAGAAGCTGATAAAAGGAAAAAAAATGTGAATTTGTCTACTCACATAATGCTAGATACAATGGAGGACGAATACTATTTCAATGGTATATAAGAAAATTTCATAAGAAGGCATGCAACAGTATATCTTGTAAAGTTGTATTTATAAAATTGGACAAAAGGAATTGCCAAAAAGCAAGGAATACATTTTGCAATATTTATCTACAATGTCAAGATGTTCTGAATTTCTCGAAGGATGTTGTTGCATTCTGTCGTGAAATGCAACTTTTCTTCTTTTATGATAACGCATTTCAATCGTGGCACTTCGTTAAAAGTTTTTGCCTTCACCGATAGTGTGAAGATGTGATCTGTCCATAGAGCTCTAGAGACAATTTCCTTGATCAATTCTGGATCTGAAGATAATAAATAGAAGTCTTTGGCATTATTTCCAAGAATTGTAGATCCCACGTCTTCGAAAGCAACAGTTGAATCCAATTCACTAGTGTGATCTTGTATGTCGATTTTCAATAAGTATCTGTAATCGCATTCGCTTAATTAAGTGTTCCATTTTGGACAAAACCGCATCCCTGTATTGTGTGGAATAAGTTTTTTCATGCATTTTTTCCCACCAATGGTCGACGGGCAAGAAATGTAGTAAAAACTATCCATCCCAATTTTTGTTATTGTGCCCTTTAATTGGAAAAATGTTGGTTTCTCTAAGGAATCCATACTGTAAATGTCAGCAATTGTTATTTTCTTTTGTTGATGGCGAAAAGGAGATCTTGTTGTCAAAGATGTAGAAGCTGCAGACGAACCTTCTTTTTTAAACCACGACTTCAGCGCATGGGCCTCTTCAATGTCAGGATCTACAAGAACGATGGATCTCGTTGTAATGCCGATATTTTTTCCATTAAATTCTCCAACATGCGCAGATTTGATTGCAATGATGGGGTTATTTCCTGTAGCACATAGGGAGGAGATTTCTTGTGACACGGCATTAAAAATTATCTCCCCAAAAGATTGCATCTATGTTATACCTTGACATGTCTCGAAGCTGTACTGTTTGTTTATTGGCTTCAGAGCCGTCTTTTCTATGTATATTGCATACACTGGAAATGTCTGTGACAACACCAAGAATATCAACAATGGAGTTGACGTTTGTTGTTCTGATATCATTAATTGATTTTATATTGAAT
Organism: Pinus taeda; assembly: GCA_000404065.3. Classification (NCBI taxonomy): domain Eukaryota; kingdom Viridiplantae; phylum Streptophyta; class Pinopsida; order Pinales; family Pinaceae; genus Pinus; species Pinus taeda. The sequence continues at coordinate 47,269 of APFE031096472.1, forward strand.
CGCACTGTTGGATTATGTTTTTTCTTGTTGGCAACATGTTCTATGGTAGATGTTGCATTCAACAAAATTTCCCAGTAGTTGTTCAAGGGGTTGTATTGCTTATTAGCCATTTCTACATTCCCTTTAGAGACAATGTAGACATTTTCATTTTGGATTTTGTCGAAAAAATAATCTGCGACATTGTTGAAACATGTAATATGTATTTCTCCACCCTCTGTATCGAACAGGTCAAAACCAAACACTTTACCAAGTCCGTATTGATTCTGAAACTGTCGAAGAGCTGTTTTCATTTGGACGTATCCTTTTATGCACCAATTTGAGTGGTAAGGGTTTAACGATTTGATGGGAATTTGAACTGGCAGAACGAATGGAGTTGGAGTAGTTGGAAGAGGGCAGTGTCTTTTTGACAAATGATGTGGGTCCGATGAGGATGGAGTGTTTTCATCATATGTGATGGGGATACTCATAGCTTTTGGATTTCCAATTAAGGGTGCAAATGAAGTAGATATTTCAAAGTCTATTAGCTTTATATACCTACATGACAAATGAGAGTCATAGGAATAACTGTTAGAAGCAGTTGTGTTATAAATAAAAAATGTTAAATTTGAAATAAGAAATTTATAACAAACTTACGTTGATGGACCGATAGCTGAGGTAGTCCAACTTTTAACATTTATAAGAGAACCCTTTTGTAGCAAGCCTATTGCTACGAGATCATTGAAATCTTTTGGAAGCATGATGTGTTTCTTATGTGTTCCGTCTGAAATTGCAGTACGATATCGTAGAGTTGAATTTTGCATTGATTGTATTGGTTCAAGTTCAACAATTTGTAGGTATGGTTGAATATGAATTGATCCAGATAACATTGAGGAAATTGCATTTTGAGTAAGGTTTGTTGTCATTTTCTGGTACAAAACAAAACACAAAAATGTTGTTTGCTTCGCGTAAGATGTTTAATATTCATTACATTCCTACAACATTACTTGAAAATATATGAATTAAAGGGCAAAGGGAAAGAAGCATGTTCAACTTTTTTTCTAAATGAGTGGGCATCTAAGCTTGTAAACATAATGAAGAAAGATATTTATTACAACAACTTTTATACGATCATTTTTTTTTAAGCATAGTTCCACCAAGCGAAGAGGAAGAAGGAGAGGGAGAAACAAACGAAGTAGAAGGCTGGGGGGGGTAACTCTAGTATCATCTGGTTGTTGATTTGATTGCCCAAGAATCATGGTGTTTTGAACGACAAAGGTCGCGAAAAGCCATATCGGCGAGCGAATTGCAAGCCCTGGAAGGGACAATGTAGCCATATGAGGTACACCAACATCTCCCCTAGAGGAAAAGGGAGTAGGATTCCCCCAAGGGGAAATCCTTGATTGGTGGACTCCATTTTCTCAACTTGAGACCAATGAGGGAATAGTGATGTTATTCCGATTTGAATAAATTTTATGATGCTTTGACACAACTTGCTTTTTCAATTTTTAAGAGTCGAGAAAAAGCTAAAGATGACTCTAGTTGCCTTTGATTTGGGTAACTCTAGTACCATTTGGTTGTTGAGTTGATTGTTCAAGAATCACAATGTTTTGAATGACAGAGGTCGAGAAAAGCCATACTGGCAGGCCAATTGCAAGCCCTGGAAGGGACAGTGTAGCCATATGTGGTGAACCAACATCTCCCCTAGAGGAAAAGGGAGTAGGATTTCCCCAAGGGGAAATCCTTGATTGGTGGACTCCATTTTTTCACCCTAAGACCAACGAGGGAACAATGAGGTTATTCCGATTTAAATAAATTTTATGACGCTTTGACACAATTTGCTTTTTCAATTTTTAACAGTCGAGAAAAAGCTAAAGATGACTCTAGTCGCCTTCGATTTTTAATGAGCCTGAAGTGACAAGTGCTCAGATGGTCCTTTTCTTTTAAGGAGTCAAAAAAGGAATGAAAGTGACTACTCTAGATATCTAGACAGGGGGATTACCAAACCAATCGCAAAACTGCAGAATACTTTTTATGGTACGACAGTCAATCTTCCCGAACACTGTGTTTAGTGCATTGCGATCGATAGGGTGGCAGACACGGCTTCCTAGGGATAAATGATATAGCCTACTGTGGTCTCCCAATATATACTCGATGGTACGTGGGAGCACAAGTCCGTACTGGCACTTATCGTTTCGAAGAGGAGGAATCACCCAACCTATGATGAAAGCGATAGTTACCAGGCTTTACGACGCCGGAATACGTCTCTAGCCTAGAGTTCTAAATGGTGTGCGTTAGGTTCCAAAGCGTTTTTATGTTTATTGAAATGTATTTTATAGTTGATCTTTCTTAAGAAGTTTGCCTTTAAGGTTGATTGCATGATGTACATATACAATTCCTAAATATGCAATCTAAGATGATAAACGGTCGTTTACTTTCTTTTTGCAGTGAAAATCCTAGCTGCTAAGGAAAGAGAAGTGAAATTGTTTCAACATAGAGCAGAGAGCACACACTAAGTGCTAAATCAATTTCCGCATGCATTCTAAATGCAAATGTACATGCATGTATTTGTTTTCCGCTTTCTTAATGTGTGGATGACAAAAAAAATGCCAAGTGGAATATAATATCAATACAGGGATATGACTATTCCAGAATTCTGACAGACATAAGCAAAGCTATTGAAGTTTGTATCTAAGATTTTCTAGAGTCTGTTCACCAGAAACAAGACAGTCATGATGGCACCACTTTGCATTAGTTTAACACAAAGGAATACAATTTAAATTATCAAGAAAGCATATATATAACTGAATCAATTCAATTGAGAAATAATTTTGAATCAAATTTATAAGACTTTGTAGTTGCTCAGTGGCCAATGTACAATTGATGGAAGAGGATTTTCTATCATGGTCCATGGATGAAATAGAAATGAAACAAAAACTCAGAAAAGAGATTAAGGCTGTTACCAGAGATGAAGCAATACAGAAAACATCCAGAAATGTCCTTGAACGCTGAAAGTTGAATCGCTGAGTGACAAAACAGAGTAGGCCAAGGCAAAGCATTTGTATTTAACATTGTTGTGTGAGTAACCAACATAAGCTATACAGTGCTATGCAAATTAATAGTCTCTGCGGGGAAAAAACCCAATATAATCCACACAATCTAATCCTCACGAGGAAGGTTTTGCAGGGATTTAAAGGTTTTCTTATGTTATAAAATCCTAGGCTAATGTGGGTGTCCCAACAAATAAAAATGTATACCGTAATACCCACTTACTATTAAGCATACAATCTAAACAGTAATCAAAGAATAGATAAGAATCAATATATTATACGATAAAAAGAAAAAAAAGGGAGTTTGGGATAATGGCAATAGAGCCTCTGTAGGGAAACAAACCCAAGTTTGAGTCCAAAATCCCTAAGAAGACCTTAAATTCAACATATCCATGTGGATATGAGGTGTGATGACTATGTACAAGATTCCAGGAAATAGCAATGTCAAAACAACTAAAAGAGAATCAAAAACTCATTAGCAGACCTCTGCATACTTCAGCAAAGGTGAAAAAAATCCAGAGCTTATCAGTCTCTAACTTCAGCTTATCGTGATACTAAATGAAGGATTATGCTTTTAAAAAATCTGACTGTGTGGGAAAACCTAGGACAAATTACACTAGCTCACCACAAAACCTCACTTCATTTAGAGAGGCAAACAAATGTTAATTCTTACTTAAAAGATGTGTGGTTCTTTTTAAGATTAACTGCTTATTGTTAATATCTAATTAGATGATACCCCCGTCCATTATCCCAATTGTTTGTAAAACATGAAAGAAAAACTTTACCTATTAAATTTTGTTGCATGCCCATTTGCATTTAATCATCATTTCGACTTGTGAAAATTACAAATCCTTACTCTCTAACTTCATCTTCTTATCATGATACTAAATGAAGGATTATGCTTTTAAAAAATCTGACTGTGTGGGAAAACCTAGGACAAATTACCCTAGCTCACCACAAAACCTCACTTCATTTAGAGAGGCAAACAAATGCTAATTCTTACTTAAAATATGTGTGGCTCTCTTTAAGATTAACTCCTTATTGTTAATATCTAATTAGATGATACCCCCATCCATTATCCCAATTGTTTGTAAAACATGAAAGAAAAACTTTACCTATTAAATTTTGTTGCATGCCCATTTGCATTTAACCATCATTTCGACTTGTGAAAATTACAAATCCTTACTTTTCTTTTTACTAAACTTATTTCCCATGGAGGTGGCTTTCTTAATGATGTTCTCCATATTTGCGTAATCTTACAGTCTTCCAACTTCTCCTATTCAAGCATGATTCAGCCTATCGAATTGTTCTTTCATAAAGCTACATGTATTAACACCCATCCTTTCAATGGTGAGATTTTGTTTGATTTTAGAAGACACACAAAATACTAAAATGGAGGGGGAAAGATAGAGATGTGACATGTCTTTCAGGCCTTTAGGTCGTGGTGGTTGTTTAATACAACCCATTGCTTTTGCATAGCTTTCCTTGTACATATTTGTATGCTAATAATCAAAAGGAAGTATTTTATTTAAAAAAGAAAAGGAGTTTCCATGTCTGAATACATCTAATATAACACAGATCACTTACTAAATTTCTAACTTTGGTGGACAGAAATAAGGTGATAGTATTGAAGGCACAATTCCCACATAAAGAACTGAATATCTTCTCAAGGCCTTCAAAGGCAGTTGGACCTTGGATGTTGTCTGTAACTTTTTGCAAACATAGACTAATGGCAGTGAACTTGAAAAAGACGAGGGTTATGATCCTCGTTCTCAAACATAGAATTATCACATTGAACCTTAACAAGACTAAGGTTACAATCTTCAATACCAAAAATAGATTATGACAGTGAACCCTAACAAGAATTATTACTGGAGGTTCAACCCAAGATACATAAAAAATGATGGAAAGCAGTACACCAGCCAGCATTCAGTGCAAACACACCTCACAAGATCAATACTAAATCTGTAGCATTGGATGCCATGTGATGTCAATAAAAATGACTATTGACATGCAAAAAAATGGACAGATAAATATACGAACATTTCATTCTAAGATTTGTCCCCTGCTTGATATCAATCACAATGTATGCTAGGTAACACCCTTGCTTATGTGGCAGTCTTCAAATGGTGGAAAAATGCTCCTTAGACTCTAGAAAACATAGCAAAGCTAACATGCATATTACTTTCGAGGTTCGGACTTTGGTTTCTATTTCCTTTGCAGGTCATACATGTTGCAGACCTATGAAAGATAGAGTCATTCAGAGTGCAGAAATTTGGATTTTCTTTTCATTTGGAGGCCCTATTCAGTGCATCTTTTATATGAAAAATAAGATAACCTGTAAGATACATAAATTATTTCAAATCATAGTTCTATTCCCCTAGGCCACTTCTATCCCCCTGGGCCATACCCACATGCTGATGAGCCCCTTTACAAAGGACAAGAACGATGGAGAGTTTGGATAAGGTTATTCATCTACAGTCTTGATTATATGGATGGGACAAAATTCCTCCAGATCCACCCCATGGTCATTTTAGGATTCAGAATATTCACAATGTTGTTCTTCATCTTCATTTTGTGTTCTGTTTTACAGACAAACGGTCTCCTAGAGTTTTCAACTTGCTCATACACATATTATGTTAATTCCTGTAATTCTGGTTTCTGTACCCTAAGATACAACACCAAAACTATTGTCCTTCTTCATCTATCTAAACTAGTTTTGAATCTTGATAGTTGCTCAGACACATCTTGTGTTAATTCCTATAATTCTGGTTTTTGTACCTTAATATACAACACCAAAACTATTGTCCTTTGTCTATCTAAACTAGTTTTGAATCTTGATAGTTTTCTCTTGATGTTATTCCATCCCTTCCTCAAGTCTCCACAACAATCTGGATTCTATATAGGAAGAGATTTTTTAGGCTATCTAACCCTACATTTTCTCTGAGTATTTCTTCCTCTCCATGCTGTCATAGGTCTAAGTTCTGACAGTCCGAGTTGCCCCATGAACAACACTAGCATCTTATTGAACCCTTTTTCAAAAGAGATTTCCATAGCTGAACAACAACGAGGATTATTAAATAGAGATAAAATAGTTACATCAATTTCAAGAGAAGAATAATACCCATAATAGTACATTGAGGTGATAGTATGAACCCATAGCTTTTACTCAGAGTTGCACATTTAGCTTAACATATAAACCATAGATCTTCCTCTTCTACAATTTATCTACAAATGACTTGGTTTGTATCACATTGTATGATCCCATCTTTACATCTTTCTCTTTGATTTTCCTTAAAGGTTACTTCCATGCCTTGGAACAAAAATACCTGAAACGCTTGTAAATAGATTAGCATTTCCCAAAATAAACAATGCCACCTTCATTTTTGTTACACATTTTATGTGACATATATATTAGCATCTCATTTTCTCTCTAACTATTCTTTAGTGTGGATATTGTCTATAAATATCATTTACTACATTCTTTCATATTGTTTTGATAACGACTAATTTAAAATTGTCAAAGGCTAGATTCCATGTTTTTAGTTGTCACCCAAGTGCAATAGTTTCATTTTAAGATCTTAATCAGATGTTTTTCTCATATACAACTTAGCAGGTTTAATATTCATCAAGGTTCTTCCTTTTCTTTGTGACCTTTTTGATATAAAAATCTAAGGTTCCAACTTCCAGATGTCTTGAAACATTCCTTTGCCTCATGCTATCCTAGAGAAGGATATTGAGCTAGATTCCATGTTTCTAGTTGTCACTCAAGTGTCTGTACATTAGTTCCAGCTTAAGATCATAAACAATTGTTTTTTCACATGCAACTTAGCAGGCTTGATCTTCATCAAGGTTTCTTCTTCTTTGCAGCCTTTTAAATGTCATTTGCCTTAGCTATCTTAGAGAGGGATACCAACTATTTTGAGTTAGATTACCAGATAAGAAGAGGACCATCTTAGGTTATTACAAATGTGAATAACAATCTGAGAACATTTTCACCATGGTCTCCAAAGGAACTTGAACAATATGATAAAAGATTCATCTTTTACTTCTATAATATACATAATGTTAAATATATGAAAAGCACTTTCTGCTTTCAAGCAAGTTGTTTTTTTCTCCTTTCATATTATCAGCCATTTCCATGGCTCATGTTTTTAATATGTTTAGCCTACCGCCTTATACTTGGAAGTTGGTACCCAATGTATAGTGTTGAATAACTAATTGTTTTATCTCCATGTTGTACACTTTAGAATTAATGCATGCGTTTTACTTGCTTAGTTTCTATCTAACCATTTATCATTTGTTATAAACTATAATGCAATCATGTGACCAAGATGCTTACTTTTTGGAGGGGAATAATTAATAGACATTGTGCAAAGACCCTTTCAAAAGATGATAGATTCCCCAACTATGTATATATAACTGCTATCCATTCATATTTACTTGTTATGTTTATTTTATTTGTAGCTCACTCCCATGTTTAGCAAGAGGAAACTTGTAGGAAAAATGGTTTCCAATAGAGGCTACTTCTTTCTTTTTTCTGTAACTATCTCCACCCTTGTTGAAGAAGCCATCACTCCATTTGAATAGATTCATAGAATGGGTGGTTATAACTTCTTCCTTAACGTCCAATTTAAGCTCAAATTACTAAACAAATGTTGTCAACAGGCTTTCTAGTCAATTCCACATATTTTGATCTATTTGTAGGTGTAAAACTATGTCCGTTGCAAGATAATTGTTAATCAGCTAAGAACCACTTTGTAGGAGATGTATTTGTTTAAGACCTAAAATTATTATTATCATATACCCTATGGCATATTTATTAAGAAAAAGATGAAGTAAAGAGACGTCATTGCAACAATATTCCTTCCTTCAGAAACATCAACATGAAAACATGCAACTCCATTCTGTCTAAGCTTGGAGAAGTACATCACTAACAATATATTTTGATCTGTTCTTGAAGATCAGTCCAGAATTTCCTACGAGTTAACTATATTCTCTGACAAGTATCTTCCCATCCTAAAGTGAGTTTGCTATTTGTTTACAGTAGCATCTTGCATTTTAGACTTGGCCCATAATTCATAGGTATTAGGGACACTGAGTTGCATCATAAGCCTCTAGTTAGAAACAACTCCCATGTCTCCTGCTTTGAGAATGAACTTGGAATCCCTTTAAAATAAACTTTCTTGATTTAATTTGTTATTTAAAATAATATGTGAACTTCTATTATCATATTGTTCTCTTGTTTTACAGAAAACACTATGATGTGGGGGTTGCACAGATGATGTTTGGGAACAAACACCTTGACAAAGATGGAGATGGAAAAAGACTAGGAAGAATAATATTTGATAGTGGTAGCTCCTACACATACTTCACAAATCAAGCTTATAGTGCTTTCCTTTCAACTGTAAGTATCACAAATCACCCTTCCCTTGTACTATAAGGAATTTGTCTGTTTCTAATAATGCAATGCTGACAAGTTAAAGAAAACCTAGCTAGGAATCAGTTGGAGCAAGATTCATCAGACTCATTCCTACCACTTTGTTGGCGAGGGAAAAATAGGTTGAAGAAGCTATTTATTCATTAAGCTTAATGATTGCTATGATAAAATAAGATTACTGCATAATGATTTTCAATGCACAGGAAAAAGGTAACGTCTGCTCGGGAATCTTGAATGGTACTACAATTGGTAATGTGGACACGAATATTCTTGGAGGTAATGAAACAGCATATTGTTTTTCTACTTTTTGTTTGTGTGTTTGTCAGTTTGATGTTTCTACAAGCATGTCATGAATGACCTTGGGTGGGCTTGTATCTAGAGCAATTAAGTCAGCTTCTTAATCTACATGTTGGTGATTGTATTAAGATAAAGTAACAAAAGTGTGTTGCATTTTGCAGATATCTCTTTGCAAGAGCACCTTGTTGTTTATGACAATGAGAAAAACCAGATTGGATGGGCTCGCTCAAACTGCCAAAATCCTCCCAAGTTCTGAACCTTATTCTTTTACCTTTGGTTCTTATTCTATAGGATTTAGTGTAGTTTTTATTATTTTTCTTATGGATTTGTACATGTAAGAGATATGGCAAGATGAGAGTTAGTAACTGACTCTTCCCAAGTACACCATTGATTGCATTTTTATTTGTCAAATAAGGGAGTAGTTGCATCTACATTTTTTATGAACTTTCATTTAGGGAATCTTTCATAATTTATCCTTAGTACTACATCACCACTTCCTCCTTTTGGTGCCCTGCTATTCCCTCTGATCAAAACACTGCCAGTAATGCCCATGTTTTGGAGTTGAATATAGAGAAAATTATTCCCTTTCTTGTCTTTACTTCCTAAATAAACTAAAATGGAAGAGATTGGTGAGGTCGCTTAGATGATATCATTGTATTCATATTTGATGATGTTTAATATAATCTTTGGTTCACACGAACATTCATGACACCACGAATCATTTAGATATTAGAGATATCGATTATATTTCCTAACTTCAATCTTTTCTTTTCTTGTCAGATTGACAGATTCTAAACCTCATCAACAAAAAACAAGTAATCAGAAATGTAAAACCTAAAACTTTTGAGTTGCAATCAAAATATATTTTGTAATGTATGTGAAAAGAAGGTAAAGAAACTATCTTTGTACAATTAATTACTTGTTAAAGCGCTGAAAAGTACACTTAAGAAAGGCAAATTGCATTGAACAGCCCATTAATAGTAAATAGTCTTCTCCAGTAAAAGGATATAGAAACAAAAAACAGAATTGAATCACAGAAAAAGAAGACTCGAATCACATTTAATAGCCTATGAAGAGAAAATAATCTCCTCCACAAGAAATATATAGCATTAAAAACATGGAAGGCTACCCAAGCAACCTAAAAGCTGAAAAGAACAGACAACTCTTAAAATTTGCTTCAAGGGCAGCACTCTTCACTACAAAGGAAAATTACCATAACCACTACCCCTACTTGTAATTCAAAATGTTTCATCCTTAATCATACCATACCCAATACCCAATACTCACACCCAGTCTTATGCAACATTGATTTAAACTTATTGCGCCAAATCTTAAAAATAGGGTTCATAAAATGGGATTAACAATGGAAAACTGCAGCTATTTCAAGAAACCTGAAGACCTTAGCCATGTCTTTTGGCCATTCATTAAGGAGGTCTAGACTTGGATACATTGCTTGTTCACCAATATGTTTACATATAAACTTTACTAGTGGGTTGTCAGATGAATGGGTAACTAAATTTGACATATTCCTGCTTTTGGACTCAATAGTTGTTCAATGCTTAGCCACATGATTACCTCAAGAAAGAGAGATATATGAATTAGATCTCTATGCACTACAGAGTAGGTATGGGCAGGGAAATGACTCTTTAATGTGATGATGGGTTCGTATTTACTCCTTGAAAGGATAGAAATTGCATCTTTTTCAAAATTATATAGGTATTAGTTCTTACAAAAAGCTAAAAAGACCTCAAATATGTAGCTTGAAAACCCATTTCACCATCAGAGACTATCTTACCGCTTCAGGATCAAGCTGCTGGAAGTGATGCATTTTACGCCTAGCTTTACATCTAGTCCTGTACGCCACCACAATGTGACCAAGAACCAAGGCAATAGACAACAAGAGCATTTCCAGCATGCTCCATGGAAGTTGGAAACCTCCTGACTCTGTTGAGGGGCTTCCTAATGCGGAAGAAGCCATAACCAAGCATGCCTTAACAACAATAAGGACACCTGAAACCAGGCCGCAGAATAATGTTTGTGATGTGTTCATGAACTATTGAATCATTGATTTAGAAGCAGTCCGTTGATATTTTTTTTATAGGCTTCTATTAGAAAGGAATCAAGATAAGATGAATTGAAAAGTAATGAGGCTGAGAAACAGCTTACAAACACACAGTTTTTGGCTGGAGCTGAGTTTTCTATGGGAGATTGTGAATTTATCCCTGTGCTTGCCAGAATAGAGGTTTTGAAGTTGGAGGAAGAGTATTTTTGGAAGCATCCTCGTCTTATATATTACTTCGAGCAGATGAAGGAAAGACCAAGCTATCAGACTGTAATAGGCCCATATTCCACCCTTTTTGGAAAGATGAAAATTTTATTGCCTTCTATCTGTAATATGAGCATCAGGAGATTGCTACATAACTACAGAGTAGGTATGGGCAGGGAAACGACTGTTTAATGTGATTATGGGTTCGCATTTACTCCTTGAAAGGATAGCAATTCACATAAAATCCAATGCAGATCGGGTAAAAAACATTATGCACACACATTCGCATATATTAAATCCAGTTACCTAACATAAATCAGAAACCATAATAGAAAGAAGGGCAAGAAACACTGACCGCTAAGAGTTTTCCAACTAGAAGACCTCTGAGCAGAAATCCCATGTGTGAAGCAGATGAGTACAAATATTGATATAACAGCACAAGGCTACGCGAGCTACACGGCTCTCATGCAGGGAAGAAAGACACATTTCGTCGGTTCAGTGGTTGCGAAGAGTCTCATCGCCAGGAGGCTTGGCCTTTCATGGCCCAAGCCAGATCCTCCCTCTCTGTCTTCCAGCGGGTGGGAAAAAAGCATTTTTCCATGAAAAAAAACAGATTAAACCAACGGCAGAAAACACCCCAATCGTCTAACACAGAATTAATGGCTCAGGATCGCACATGTCACATTTTAGGGATGTCTTTCTCATAGGGAACACCTTATGGCGTAATTATTATCAGCATAGATTTATTTTAAATTTTAAATATAAATTTAAAAAGATTTAATTTATTTAAGTGGGTTTAAATTTTTTTATAACTTAATATTATTTAAATATTTTTTTATTATTTATTATTTAATTATTAAATTTATTAATTGATTATAAAAATTTTCAATATTTAATTATTAAAATTTTCCAAATGAAGAAGTTTTTCTATTTATAATTTGTATTTTATTTTAATTGATTATTATAATTTTGTTCTTTTAAAAAAAAAATTATATTCTTTATTATTAAAATTTTATTTATAAAATAGGATTGGGTTATGGAGTGAATATCAATATAGATTTATGTTAATTCTGAATTTATCAAGTTTTATGATGATCAAATCTCTTTTTACTTTAAAAGAGATTTGCTTCCCAAAAAATTTAATTCCTCTCTTCCTTTTATAGATCTAGAATTAAGACGAATTTATGTCAATTTAATTATTAATTATAATTATAATAATATTAATTATTAATTATTAATTTTCTCTTGTTAGTGTTGCAACACAAGTGCATAATCAGTGCAGGGTGGTAGTTGACCACTCATATCCATGGGCATATTTTGATGGAACATCCCTTGCTAGGATGAACATGAGGGAGAGCTATTCTATTTCTTCGTGAAAATCATTATTCTAAGTTTCATAGTGGTCTTGGCATGGGATCAAAATATCATGCAGAATTATATAGTCTCAAGATTATTTTGTTTTTAATTGAAAAAGGATGTTGACATTTACATATAAAATTATTAATTGTATGTATTTTATTTTTATTTTATTTTCACCTAGTCAAAATATTAAAGAAAACATTACAACATCTTTCTTATTTACCCTTTTTAACTTTAAATTAGATTCCATGAAATTTGATTAATAATTTTATCTTTATAATCACATCTCATAGCATAAGCTGACCAGGCAGGAGCTTAGCTCAACACTCGTCTGACGCGTCTGAAGTTTTTGATGAACGGAGCTACTAGTATCTTCTGAGGCCGGGCAAACTGGTGTACGCGAACTTACCTTTTATCATGGATATATATTTTTTCCGGGGTTTTTTAATTCTCTTTTCATTTTATGAAATTTTTTATTTGAGTTAAAAAATTTAGAAAACTAGTTTAAATGGAAAAATATTAATATTAAATTGTAAAATTTAAATAGAGTAAAAAAATCCAAAAGTCACTTCTCTGGTCACTTTTTCTGAAGTCATTGAAGAGCCGTTAGTTTATCAGAAACAAAAAAAAATCCGAAGTCAAAAAAGAGTAGTCAGTTTTATCAGAAACAAATAATATAATTATCAGAACATCCGAATTCAAAGTCAAAGTCAAAGTCCTCGCCATTGCGATTAAATATGCAGTTGTTTAAAGCATCGTCTACCTACTCGATTTCTGGAAGAACTGCAATGGGCGTTTTTATATCCGAACAAACTTCCATCGTCGCCATTATAATCTTGCAATTATTATAATTGATTACTAAGAGTTTCAATTATGATAATTTATAATAGAGACATTTTTATTTATAATTAAAGTTTTAAATTTGATTTTAATTTTCTATTATAATTAATTATAATTTTAAAGTTTTTAATAATTTTTTTTTATTAAAAATTTATCTATAAATGGGATTTGGTTTATTGATTGAATATCAGTATAGATTCATATTAACTGTGACTTTATCAAGTTTTAGGAAGGATAAAATCTGTTTTCATTTTAAAAGAATTTTGCTTCTTAAAAATTTGATTCCTCTCTACTTTTAATAGATATTAAAATGAATGTAAGTTAATTTAATTATTAATTATAATTATAATAATTATTAAATATTGATTTTCTCTTATTCATGTTGCAGCTCAGGTTTTGGCCACTTTCAATCTCCTTCTATAAGGATAACAAGTGAATAATCAATGCAAAGTCATAGCCATATAAGTTGACCACTCATACTCTCATACCCCTCAGCATATTTTAATTGAGCATCCCTTGCTAGGGTGAATGTGGGGGAGCTATTTTATGTATTGGTGAAGACCATTATTTTAATTTTTAGAGTGGTCTTGGCAAGGATCAAACAATTATGTAGAGTTATATAGTCTCCAAATTATTTTGTTTGCCATTAAAAGTGGATGTAGATATTTACATAAAAATTATTATTATTATTATTATTATTATTAGCACCTGATGTTGCAAAGGAAATGTCTAAGGTGATAGCATAGGTTAGAGTAGCAGAGAAGAATGGAAAGCTAACAAACATTGAATTCAACTTATCTAGCAAACATATATACATAGTGAAACATTCAAAGTTAATTTTGATCATGAAGGGAATTATCTATGGTCAAAATAATAAACTTCTCACTGCATATGAAATGAAAATAATCCTAGTATGTTGCTTGAAATATTAGATTAATATATGTGAAGTTTGGACCTCATCCTCACTAATAAAATTGACTACAGCTGATAAGGACTCAATAAAAACCCCACTGATTTGGTTCATGGTTTTGATGCACACAAGATTAACATGTTCATTCAAAATTTAAAATTCGCTAACATATTGACTTTTGAAATCAAACTTTTTGCTAATGTAACTCAAGAGGAACACAATGCTTGCATCAAAAGCAAGAGCTTAGGCCTCCATATCACTTGTCACATATTTCTCTGAATCTTTTCCATTGGGCCATGCATGACTTGTGCCTCTACCACTTGGCCATGCATGATTCGTGCCTTTACCAAATCCCCACTCTGAAATCAAAATAAAAGTGACACAACACTTCATAAGGAACCAAGTATGTTTTTAAAAATATAAAGCTATATTCTATTTGAGCTCTCCCCTAGCTCTTCATCTCCTTTTCTTTTTGTGTGCCTTCTATTTTGGCACTCCATACCTTTAAATCCCCTGGTCCACTTCATCACCAGCATGTTATAGCATGTGTCCCCATATCCTCCTCCCGAAGCATCTTCTCATCACAACAGATGGAATAAAACCAACCATCCTCCTAGTCTTGTGTTTGCCAAACACATTTCCTTGCCATCATGACTCCTCCTCATTATCACTCTAATCAATATAAGACCAATTTTAATCACTATAATCCCTCCTTCCCATGACTAACTACCCTCTAATGTGGGGTACATAAGTACTAGTGCTCTATCTATGTTATAGAATCTCAACCTCTGTTAATTGACCAATATCCACAAAATCATAAAACTTTAGTGAGCAAGGAATCATAGTTGTTGGACTTTAGAAAATTTCACTTTAAATATGAGATCCACAAGTGTCATACAACTTCAATGAGAAACTCCATGTGTTGAGGGACACTATAGTACTTCTTTCTCTCGTTGATAATCTCGAGTAGAACCACTCCAAAGCTGAATACATCTACTTTCTCTATTAACTATCCACGTAAGGCATACTCAGGCACAATGTAACCACTACACAATCAAATCTCCATCTCTTAACCCTATTAAGGGTTAAGAAAGCATTAGCTCAATGCTCTTCCCTTTTGCTCCTATATTCCTGGACCTTACAAAGTTCAGTGTGCTTTCCTTTTCTAATTTGATGATTGCAGAATACAAATGCTCATATATTCTCATGCCTTGTAAAGTTCAAGCGAGCTTGACCTTTTATCATGGTTTTATTTTTCCTTGGGGTCGAGTTTAAATTTTTATGATTATTTTATTTTATTTTATTTAAGTTAAGTTTATTTAAATTTTTGTTTGGGTTAAAAATTTGGAATGCTCCATCAAATTGAAAAATATGAATATTAAATTGTAACATTTTATTATAATAATAAAAAAATTTAGAAGGTTGTCCAAGAATGAGGTTTCTTTTTTTTTATATGATGCCAACTCATAGGAAAGGGGACTCCACTTCCCATTATATTTGACCCATTCCATGCACTCTTGTCACTTCATCAATCATGACACAAAGTCAGCACAAGCCAAACTTCATTTGAATATTATAATAGGTATAGGAAGGCTCAATAGGGGAATTGTTGGGTCCCCATAATACTAGTGATTACCCCATTACTATTGTAGTTGTACCCCTTATTAATATTGTTGTGCCCCTATTGTGCCCATATTGTTACTATTGTGCCCATAGAAGCCCACTATTGTTATTATTGTGCCCTTACATTATTATTGTTATGTAGGCTTTGATTATGTTATGACCCCTTAGACTCCTATATATAGAAAGGAGGTCTTTCATTTGTATCATCGAAGAATTGTTCATTTATGTAATGTAAAGGAGGTTGTCCCCCTCGAAGAGGCTGAATTCTAAGGCATTGATCTATCTTTTCTATATTTTCTTGAGCTGGTTTCATAACATTTGGTATCAGAGCTTTGGATTCTAGGGTTTCGCTGCTCCAAACAGGTCATCGTGGCATTTTCGCTATAACTTTTTTCGGTGACGTTTCAGAAGTTGAAAAAAAAAACCATTTGAGAAGACATCGCGCTAAGTCTCGAGTCTGAATTTCAGAGCATTTTGCGCTATAATTGCGAAGATATGATCTGAAGAAGTTGGTCTTTTTGTAGACTCCTGAATTACATTCCAAACAGGTGACCTGGGGAAAATCCTCATAACTTTTCTCTGAGCATTGGATTGAAATTTCGTAGAAAGGTGCAGAAAGAGGATGGACTTTAGTTTCTTCTACTTATTTTTCAGAGCCAGAGGTCGAAATAGTGACTCGTGGAACGTCGTACAAGTTCGCTCTACTGAATTAGTCTATAATCATGTCACTGTGGGAGATTTGGCATAACTCTTCATTGGATAATCCAATTGGAGTCAGACTGGTGGCATTGGAAGGAGGACACAGAGGGTTACCATAGGTCGCAATTTCAGAACTGGATGATCCGAAATTACAGAGATACATCAGAGGAAATATCAAGCTCCTACAAAATGAAAAAAGGTGTGTATATTTTTTAAATGTTTGCTTAAGCTTGGTTTGAAAAATTATTTTGAAGTAATTCAAAGGGC
>APFE031096474.1:0-18944 GCA_000404065.3 Pinus taeda
GTCCTCTGGCTCTGCTCTGATCATTAGTGGTTTGTTCAATTCCCCATCCATAACATTTCAGACCTCTGCTACTCTCTTTTCTTCATGATTTAGCCAAGAGGGCATGGCCAGAAGTTGCATGTTCCCTACTGCAGCGTTGGGGTCCCACAATTTCATGTTGGGAAGGGCCAAGTTGTGTACGTAAAACTCTAATAGCTTGGCCTTGTCTTCTAATGAGCTGCTGTCACATAGAGCCATTAATTGATAGTAGTATTGAAATGGAGTAATGCCTCTTTGGGTGAAGGTGTTGATCTAAAACTGCAACACTGATCCTTAAGGTATAGGGCGTATGATTTGGCAGGTTGCCTACACTACAGAGCTTCCATCGCCCAGCTGGCCATGCAGGCTAGTTGGGCCTCCTTTTCTTGCTCTTGTTGTTTCAAAGACTGTATCTACTTTGCTACTTGCAATTCCTTTTCCTGTAGCTGCCTAGTCAGTGCCTCAATCTCAAGCTGCAACCCATCTCTCTTCTGATGTTCATTAGTGGTTTCTCTGTCTGTTGTGGGCTCCTCCTGTTGTTGTTGTTCTCCCAAGGTGTGGGGCCTATCGTCTAGAAAGTGTCCCGTAACTGTAGCTGTTGTTTGAGCAGCTCATTTTCTTTCTGTAGCTTGACCCGCTGGCTGCTTTCTACATGCCGTACCAAAGCCAATTCTTTCCTTACCTCTTTGAGATGTTCCTCCAAGGGACCTATATTTTCCACACCCTTGGACTTGGCAATTTTCATCCAAGTGTGGGTCCTCACTCTCTCTTCCTCCAATGCAAAGAAGAGCGACCGTGCAAATTTTTGGGGGATTATCCTTATCACCTCTAGCAACTTATAGTAAGAGCCCAGGTTGGACTCGGGGCTTGGTTCCTCAATTTTCTCAGTCTTTTCCTCCTCCTGGGATGATGTAGCTGCCTTTTCTTCCAACTCTTCTTGTAGAATTGTTTCAGCATCTTGTAGAGAGGTTTTTGTGTCCAACAATTTAACCTTTTCCTTCCAGGTGGATGCCTTTGGGCTTCCCTATTCACAGATGATGGATTCCTTTGCAGGAGACCTTTCCTGTTGTTTAATTGGGGTGTCCACAATCGTAATTGGTTCTTTTGACTATGATTGGGGTCTGCCAGTTTTTATGCGCATGCTTCTTCTTTCCCTAAAATACATAGAAGGCTCCCTTTTCCTCTTCCCTTTTTTCTCTGGGGTTGTGCTTAAGGTAGCCAGCACTGCTGCTGCCTTCCTGGCTAGAATATCAGGGGACTTCTCCTTCTTCTGCTCTGTTTTTGGGCTTCCTGTAGAAGTTGTTTCCAAACTTCCTGTAGATGTTGTTCCCGAACTTCCTCTAGAAGTTGTTTCCAGAGTTCCTGTAGAAACTGTTGCGGCCTATTTAGTTGAATGGGTCTTTCCTTTTAACTCTTGTTTGGTTTCCTTGGTTGTGCCCTTCTTTGGTTGGGATTTTTCAGTCCTTTCCACTCTATTCTGTAGTTGTTTCTCCCTGGGTGTCTGTGCCATTGGTCCTTCCATGGTTTTAGGTTCAGCAGCTTGGCCTTTTTCTTGATTCTCTTCTTGTTCCTTCTATGGTGGTATGTCCTGTGTTTCCTTACCACTGGCTTTCTCTCTTGCCTTAGTGTGTTCCCTTTCTTCATTGCTAGATGAGGTGAGTTCCTCGGCCAGAATCCTTATATCGTCATCTTTGGACATGTTGTGGAAAATTTCCCATGAGAGCAGGACAGTGTAAGTATGGAGGGCATCCTCCACTAGGAGCTTGATGAGCCCATGACGGGCTACCTCATCCGGTGTCCCTTCCTTCAATTTTGTGTCACATTCAATCAATGATTGAAAGAGAAAATAGGGATGCTTAAATTCTTCTTTGGGGGTAAATCCAACCCATGTCTTAGTTCTTTTAGCAACCGGAAATGATAGCCGTAAACAATACTGAACCGCCCCTCACAGGTAATGTATTTCATAATTTTAAGACTGGATTCACTCCACAGAGGATGTAAACTGACCCTCCTTACCCCAAACTTATCTTTTGCAAATTATTCCTCTGGTAGGAAGAATTATTTCTTGGCTTTTTGGCCTAATGCTCTCTCCTCCTTACTACATGGTATGCCCAATGGCAGGTCAGTGACTTGACTAATGAGTTTAGGGGTAAGCTTTAAGGTCAACCCTCTGAAATTCACAGTGGCCAGTGTCTTTGATTTAGGTTGCAGGGACATCAATAATTATTTTGTTATTTCATCGTCATGTCCTTGAATTTTGTTACAAAATGCCATCCAGTTGGCACATGTGAAGAGGTCCACTACTGGGGGATGTTCACGCAATTTCCTGGAATCCGAGGGTTCCTTCCTGATAAACCCTCTTGGCATGGTGAGAGCTCTATTTTAATGCCCTGAGTAGAAAGGGAGTGTTTTTTTATGTTTTCCTCCTTTGAACTTCGAGAAAGGGGCTCTCAAGTGTTGATATTTTAACTTTGCACCAATTCCCTGGTTCTAATGCTTTTGCTACCCAATCTCGATTGTCTGTGTATGGAGGGGGAAGTTTTGTTTCCATAGACAGGGTACAAAACTTCAATTTTTTTACTCCCAGCATACATTCAACTTCAAATTTTTATACACAGTCTAGCCCTCTCAGTGCTTTATCTTTTATACAGGAGAAATTTTTCACAGGAATCTTGGAGGAGAGTGTTGATGCAGGACCGTCTGAGAAATTCCATGTAATTACATAGGCAAACTTATATTCTTGACCCATAGGCAGACTTGTCTCTAATACCCCTACTTCAGATAGCTCAATTCACGACCTTCCGAAATATACGCTGCAAGGGAAAGTGTTTTTCGAGCCTACCTCTCTTGAAACTCCAAATTTGTCGAAGGAAAGCTCAGGTTTCTCGGTTCCACGGGGCTGTGTCGTACTTCCTGTAGAACTTCTTCCTGTAGGCTGCTTTTCAGCTTCTGTAGTATGTTACTACGCTTCTGAATGACCTCAGGGCGTGGGAGAACTTTGAAACAGACCAAAAATCTCAGAGGAGGATGACTGGTTAACAGAATGTGGAAGTAAAGGACGAGTACTTCGGCCAGGATGTTCCAAATGCGAATGAACAATGGGTGTGCGAGTTTTTCAGCCAAGCATTTTGAACTACGGTGCAATTTGTGGTGAGGGGGTGAGGTGGCTGGACCGAACCATTATCCATCTTCATGGTCATCATTCTCTTGCGCGTCCTTGGCTTCCATTACCTCCCCTCTGCCTTTAACCACCACCACCACTATTATTCTTCCGATTTTCACCAACTGGACACTCCACACGTGTCGGCTACATGGCTCGTTGGTGATTTTTAACGTAACTGAGCTCATTCAGATCCCATGAAGTGGTGTAACTGGCTAAGGGTGGCCAGTTGACTGACCACCGAATTCGTTCAATCCAACCATTTTCACAGGCATGCAGTTTTTCGAAATATGGTTTATGTAATTGACGAATAAGGTTAGACACTTACCTGCGTGGCCGTGGATGTGTTATACAGACTTTTGTCTTGGAACTACTCCCTCACTTGCTGTTGCCTCATGCATGGGTGCTAGAGCCTATTCTTTTATTTGTTGAAGTTGAATAAATGGCTTTGGAACCTGATATTTCAATGATAAATGCTACATGCACAGGTTTTGTCTGATCTTAGCTATCGAGGAGGTGTTCATGTCCAAAATGAGCCTTTTTCATGTTCCTTATGTGGATTTCAGCTACACTTGCCTCTAGAGTATGTGCCCCAGAGGGATCAGCTGCTACAAGATTCCTGTAGGATGTCCTGTAGCTGCTTCTCCTCCTGGGATGCAAGTTAAATGAGCAGGGCCATAATGCAAACAAGGATTGGATGCGTTGATGAGGAGTCCAGATAGAGCTTGAACAGGTACAGTGTGCGAGCCTTTGCTGCTTGATTTGTCACTTGGAAAAGTTTTTTTTTCAATCTGAAGAAAACAGGGCTCTTTGTATGACTGTGCAGGAACACATAACCAGGTGGGTGATAGAGGTGTCCAAAGATGGAACAGGGTGCCACATGGTGTTGGATTGAAAAGAAGTGTGGCCGCAGGCCTAACAAACTGATCCCAACTATCAGATTCCCTTTCAAACTTGAATTTGGCTTGTCTAAAGGTTCTACAGGATGTTTCCTGTAGAAATTCAAGACTTCCTGTAGAAAAGCCTGGAACTTCGTGTAGAAAAGCCTGGAACTTTGTGTAGAAAGCCTAGAAATTCCTGTAGAAGGCCAAATATTGACTCGAATGTGACCAAATCCTCAGAGAGGTGAGTGGCCATGGAGGGGGTGTCTGAAGGGATGTCCTGGAGCTTAGTACGGACCCCTGTCCTCGTTTTGCATGCCCCTCTGTTCTTGCAATGTGTTCCCTACAACCTGCAATTACTTCACAGAGATTAGTCCTGTTTTTTTTTTTCTTGTTTTTTTCTTTCTCTTTATTCTCTCTTTTCTCTTTTTTTTTTTTTTATGAGATAGCTAGGGTGCCTCAATGAGGTTTTCACCCTTGCTATCTGGCCTGGGCACCTCAAAGAGGTTTTCACGCAAGGATATTTTTATTCCACATTTTTTTATTTCTCTAGAGATAGTTGGGGTGCCTCCACGAGGTTTTCACCCTCATTGTCTGCCCTGGGCACCTCAAAAAAGTTTTCAGCCAAGGATCTTTTTATTTCTGTTTTTTTTTTTTTTTTTTTTGATGATCAAAGTGTGTGGGTGGAATAGGGTCAGAGCTCTGCTCCACTACCAGCACTAATTTTTCCAAAGTTTCAAAGAACTCCCGCCTCGAAAGATGTTTCCTGTAGATTTTCAATCGATGCGCATTGACAAGAATGGGGATGGTTTCTTCATCAATGGTCCTGATAAGGATTGAAAAATTATCATTACATTTCTCCACTGCATATGGTCCTAGCCATCTTGTCCTCAGCTTACCTTTGAAATCCTTGTACCTTGAGTAATACACCAGCACAATCTCCTAGCTGAATTGCTTTTCATTGAGGTGTTGGTCATGCCATATCTTCCTCTAGAGTTGAACTACTTCTGAGTGGAGGAGGGCCTACATTCTTTGTTCATCTAATCCATTCAGCTGCAATAATCTTTCACATTGAGCATGGCTGAGATCTAGGTCGATCTGAGCTGCCACCCTCACTGCGTTGTACTCAAACTCTATGGACAAAAAAGCTTTCTTCTCATAGACCAGTTCATAAGGGGTGAAACCTGTTGTAGTTTTCCAAGTGGTGTTGTAGGCTCAGGTGGCCTCAACTAGGCGATCTGCCCAATCCTTTCTACTGCAGCTCACCACCTTAGTCAGAATCCCATCCAATGCTCTATTAGTGACTTCCACCTACCCATTTGCTCGTGGATGATATGGGGTGGAAGTTTTGTGCTTGATCTTGTGATGAGAAAGCAGATCATCAATCAAGTTAGAGGTGAACTGCCTTCCTTGATCAGTGACTAACCCTCTTGGGTAGCCAAACTTGTAGAAGATATTTTCTCTTAAAAACTTAGCTACTTTCTCTTTTGTTGCTGCCTTGATTGCCTTTGTTTCTTTCCACTTTGTCAGGTAGTCGGTGCACATAATGACGTAAGACCTCTGCCTTGAAGGAGGATTGTTAGGACCCACAAAATCCATGCCGCACCTCTCAAATGGCTCGAAGGTCATTTGAGGTTGGAGGGGTATTTCATCCCTTGGAGTTAGTTTCCCCATCCTCTGACATCAGTCACACTGGCGGATGTATCTTCTGACATCTTGATGAAAAGTAAGCCAATAGTAGCCTGCCTGTAGAATTTTGAAGGCAGTCCTTTTCGCTACAAAGTGGCCTCCATAGGGTCCATCATGACAAGTTAGGAGGATGTCAAAGACTTCCTCTTCCCAAATACAACACCTCAAGATCTGATCCGGCCAAGTTTAAACAGGTTTCCCCCGATCCAAGTGAATGGGGCACTCTTCCTCACGATTTTTCTCTTCTCCTTTGATGATAGATGCAGAGGGAACTGTGATGAGACCAAGTAATTTGCTATATGAGAAAACCATGGAGAGAGTACTGAGATAGAAAACAAGTGTTCATTTGGCATCTGGTCATCCACTGTCCCTTCCTCACCTGCAGGCAAATCCAATCTAGATAGGAAGTCAACAACAACATTTTCCTTACCTGGCTTGTCAACAATAGTCAAATAAAATTACTGCAACAAAAGTAACCATCTAATGGTAAGAGCATTTACATCAGACTTATTCATTAAATATCTAATTGCAGCATAATGCATGTGCACGAATGTTTGATAACCAGTATTGTAGTGTCTGAACTTGTTTAGGGAATGGACTACAGTCAGGAACTCCTTCTCAGTTACAGTATAGTTCATCTCTGCCTTGGACAGGTTTTTGCTAACAAATTATATGGCATATGGAAGTTTCTCCTCAACTTGTCCTAAGGCTTCCCCTATGGCTTTTTTCGAGGCATCAGTGCAGATGTAGAATGGTAGGGCCCAGTTTGGACCTCTCAAGATCGGGGTGGACACCAACTTATCTTTCAACTCATCCAGAGCCCCTTGGCAGTCATCAGTCCATTTAAACTCAACATCTTTCCCTAAGAGGATAAACAATGGCAAAGCTAGTTTACTGAAATCCTTAATGAACCTTCTATAATACCCAGCCAAGCCTAGAAAACTCTGAACATCTCTGACCTTTTAAGGAGGTGGAACCTTTTGGGTGATAGCAATCTTGTTAGGATCCACATGTAATCCTTGTTGATAAATGGTATGACCTAGCATAGTCCCTTCAGTCATCAGGAATTCACATTTTTCGGGACTGAGGGACGGGTTCATCTCAATACACTTGGCTAAAACTTTTCCTAGGTTAGTCAATGCTTCTTGGAAGTTGGACCCATAAGGAGTAAAGTCGTCGATATATATTTCCACCGAATCATGAACCAGTTCAGCAAATATGCTCAATACTGCTCTCTGGAAAGTGGCAGGAGCATTGCACAACCCAAAGGGAAAGACCCGGTAGGCAAACGTACCCCATGGACAAGTGAAAGTGGTTTTATCTTGGTCCTCCGGGCTAATTTGGATCTAGTTATACCCACTAAACCCATCAAGGAAAGAAAAGAGCTTCTTCCCTGCTAATCCATCCAACACTTGATCTATGAAAGGCAAAGGGAAATGGTCCTTGGTGGTGGGTTTGTTAAGTTCCCGGTAGTCTACACAGCTTATCCACTTCCCATTTTTCTTGGGCACAAGCATTAGAGGTGTGACCTACTCACTGTCAGAGATGGGGTAGATGAATCCTGCATCCAACAACTTTTGCAATTCTTCTTTGATGATGTCTTTAAGGGTTGGATTCATTCTCCTCTGAGGCTGCTTGACTCGTTTACAATCCTCTTTAATGTAGATGTGATGGGTACCAACTGACGGGTGGACTCCTTTCATCTCCTTATAGATCCAAGCGAAAGCATCCAAATGGTTGTTCAATAAGCTACACAGCTCCTTCTCCTGGGAGGGAGATAAGGAGGAACTGATCTTTAAGGTTCTTTCAGGGCCAAATTCCACATTCTTAACTCTAGGAGAGGTCGGATCAGTCACACAGTGGTCCACTAAAGGATTGGCTTGGGTATCTTCCACCAACTCTTCTAATGCCAATACACTGGGAGGTGGATTTTGAATCAAATTCTCAATTAAGTCATCCTCAATTTGAGGGCCTCCCCTGGTGGTTTCTATTGTGCACAAAGGTGCAGAGTAGACCTCATCCTCATCTCCCTCTTCCAACCAGAGTGGTAAGTCATGGTCTAGCAGAGGTTGGGCAGGAGGATAGAGGACTTGGTGCTTAGACATAGGCCCATTCTTGATGGTCATGCTTCCAGCTCAACAACTGATGTAAGCATCTGCAGTAGCTAGCCAAGCCCTACCCAAAATGAGGGGGTATCCAGTGAGTTTTGCTTTTGGCTAAAGGACCAAGAAGTCTGCAGGGTACTCCCAAGAGTCAATAGAGACCAGTACATCTTCCACAATCCCTTCAGGAGTTACGGTGGAGTGGTCTACTAACTGCAGTACTGTCGAGGTCTTCCTCAAGGAACTTTGAAGGTTGAGTTTAAGCATAGTATCCCTGGTCATCACATTAATGGTAGCCCCTAGATCAATCAAGGTGTGGGGGATTATGGTGCCATTGATGTGGACATCAACTATAGGACTCCCAAGGTCCAAATATTTTGGACAGATTACTTGCCCCTGGTTGCCTACCTGGGTGCCTACCTGGGTGCCTACCTGGGTGCCTGAAACACTTCTCCTTGATCAATTTGTTGTATATCAGTACATCTTTTATGGCCTGGAGAAGGGGTATTTTCACACACAACTACTTAAGTTCTCCCAGAAGCCCAGCCTCCTCTAGGTTTGGTTGCGTGGTTTCTGTTAGTCACTTAGGAAAGGGTGGAATGGCTTTGGGTTCACTTTCTTGTTTTTCTTCCTCATCTTCTGGGGAAGGAAGTGGGCAATCTGGAAGGACCTTCCGAGATCACAGGTTGATCTCCTGGATCTCCATAGCATAGGTAGGACATGTTGTCTCCCCAGTGTATACTTGTGGGGCCTGTCTATTGTTGGGGTTCGAGTTCGGTTGGGCAGGAATATGGGGTTGCCTTGGAGGAGCAAGAGGTAATAGTTGTGGTTGAGTAGGTGGTGGAGGCAAAATGGTGGGAAGAGAGTTGTATTGGGGCTCCAACCCCTATTGAGGTGTATTCCACTGAGGCTGTGGCTAGACATGAGAGGGAAACGAATGAGCAGGAGGTTGAGTATGGTATTGAGATGGATAAGACCACGGAGGAGGTGCGGACCATGAAGGATGGGTAGGGGGACCCCAAGAAGGTATGTGAGTAGATTGATTGGGGCTATAATAAGCTTGGGATGTCCCTTGCATCCCCTGCTGGTAAGGTCTGGGCCCGTGCGGCCTCCTTTAGTTGAGGAAGTAGAGAGTTTTAGCCGTTGCCTCAGTCCCTAGGTACATGGCTTTAGATCCAGGTAAGGTTGGGCATTGGTTTGTGGGGTGGTCTTCCTCACAAACAAAGGACACCTCCACTGGGTGCAATGGACACTCGTTCTTAGTTTCCTTCCTTGTACATCTAGGACAGAAAATGGCCAAATCTCTTTCAGCTTCCTCTTTCTTTTGTTGAATTACGAAAGTCTCAATTTGCATGGAAATGGTCTGTCTCATCTCACTTTTGAGGTCTTCCATCTGATTAGCAAACTCATGTTTGGAGAAGTTGGTACTAGTTGAAATTGGATTCACCCTACCTCTTTTTTGGGCTGCCCTAGAATGGTTTCTAAACACAGCCTTTATGTCCTCATAAGGTAGTTGGTAGATATCGCCCCCAGCTAGCAAATGAAAGGTATATAAAAGGTCTTCGGGGACTCCTTGGAGCAGAACCAACTTCAAAGATTCAGGGTCAAGTGTACACCTGGCCCGTTTATAACTAAGCTGTAACTTTTCCTCATATTCTTCTAAAGACTCATCATTTCCCATTGTCATCTGAAAGATATCTCCCTTTGTTTCCTTTAACCTACAATAGTCCTGGTATTTTTTGTTAAAGGCTTGCTGCATCTAAAACCAAGTGGTGATACTGTTTCCAGGTAGCCCCATGAACCAGTGTAGTGTTGCATCCTTGAGGGTAGAAGGAAAGAGCTTCAACTTCTTCTCCTCTTCATCATAGTCATAAGTTCGAAAAAGGACAACAAACTCAAACAGGAAGGTATCCGGGTCTTCAGTGGTCAATCCATGGAAGTGAGGTAAGGCTGAGGGACTTATGTTCTTCATTTTCATGTCCCCATTGGTCTCTCGGATGGAAAAGGCAACTTCTATTCACTCGTTATCTCCTATACCATTTCTTTGTTCAGCCATGGTCTCAAGAGGAATGTTCTTTTGCTCTTCTTCTGTTATAGGATCTTCGTATATCTGAGGGGGTTCACCTAAAGGTTCTTCTAGATCATGGCCACCAAAGAAGAGAGAAGGGTGACTCAGTGATGTGGTGGGGGTGTTGGGTAGGAATTTTCTGGTATTGTCTCTATTCCTACGAGGCATGAAATGAAATAATTTTTGGTTGCTTTTGTTTTTTCTACTTATACCTGCAAAACTGAAAATAGATTGAATTGCAACTAACTAAAATCTACCTTGCTGAAATGAAAATGTGGAATTGAAATGAAAGCAAGAAAGAACTAATCTATTTTGCTGAAATGAAATTGCAGGAATGAAATGCTAGGCTATGCTTGCGAAATTGCGGAATTGAAATGCTACTCTATGCCTGCAGAATGGAAATGCTACTCTATGCTTGTAGAATTGAAACGCTAGTCTAGGAAAGCAGGAAATGCCTAGTCTATTTTTGCGGAAATGAAATTGTAGGATGGAAATGAAATAAACCACTAAGTAGAAGGTTGTCGTAGAAAATAGAAGAAAAGAAGAAATCACAAATACTCTAATGCTTCCCTAGCAACGACGCCAAGAAGAATGGTGGGCTCCAGTATTGCCGCAATAATTCTACAACTCATGGGACTCCCTTCTTTACATTATATACCCCCGGTAGTTTGTAACAAACTTGGAAGCAACGGTGTTGTATGCACAAGTACTAGCTCTTGCCACAGTTGTCACTTGGTCAACTGACAGAAGTCTGCTAGGGGCTTAACCCAACTTCTATGAGCTCTGAGAAGAAGATTTTTAACTCAAGGGAAGCTAATCTACTTGTAGAAAGAAACTAAAACACTAAAAGGAAATGCAAACCCTAGCTAACCCTAATTTTACCAGCTAGCGCTACTGATGCGAAAAAGAGGATGTTGGATACTGAAAGAGAAGCCATTACTTATAGGAAGGTAAAATACATGTGTCTAAACTACTTATATCTGAAGAAAACATCCTTTTGTATTTTCTATTAAGTTGTCAGGTTTATCATGCATGTGCTTTCACTGTTTTTTACTGTGCAGAGGTGGATCGATGAGATAAAATCCTTGCAAGAGGTTGGGAAGGTTCCGAGAGGTCCTAAGGGGTCGCTACCACCCTTCCTAAGAGTTTCATAGAGTTTAGCTTTCAAGAAACTTCTTTCGTGAGCTTCTACAAGAATTCTGCAAGGGTTCTACAAGATGTTTTGGAATTTCTGCAGGATGTCTATAATTTTCTACAGGATGTTCAGAAATGGGATTTTGGAGAATTGATGGAGGTAAAAAGGTGGAGGAATGAGTATGGAGGTGATATAGGGGTGTGGTGAGGTTCAGGACTTGGTGGATGGAGTTGAGGAGTGGCGCAGATGGTTAGATTTTTTCAAGGAGCGATGAAACGATGTTGCACAAAAAGATGAGAATAATAGCAAAGTAAGCGAATGAGGAAAATGTAAGGTAGGGATTCTAAGTGGAGGATGGAGTAGGTGGAGTTGATGGAGTTTAGGAAGATAAAGAAGGACAATAGGTGCTCTGCAAGTTGTTTTTCAAATTGGACAACCAAACACTTGGAAAATCAAAGACCTAGTTACGTTAGTCTATTCTAACCTAGATAATAGTAGAGAAATGGAACAGAAGTTTAATTGCAATGAAATCAGATGAAATAACTATGCAAATACACAATCATAGCCCTAAGCATGCAATCGAAACTGATATGAAGTTCGGAAAATAAGAATCCATCATTACTAATTGCATGGTCAAGCAAAGACAGTGTTTTTGTTGGCAACAATGTCACCTTTGTCCCAGCTCATGATCCCACTGAGGGAGAGGTTAGATGAGAGGTGATTGATGGCCTTTTTCTAGAGATATTCTCTATTACTAATCTATCAACTAAATCTAAACATAAAAATCTTATCTAATCATCAACCATGACCTATGTAACCAGCAAGATGTTGATCTACTTAACATAAATTATTTTGCAAAGACATAAAAACAAATAACAATACATAAATGAAGCCTTGGAACTTGCGTTGGGCCCAACCCCAAGAGCTACAAGCTCCTAATGAAACTCAACATTGATTCCAAATAAAGTTGCTTTCCATTACTCAAAAATAGCGATGTTCGTAAGAAAGTTATACAACAGCAGCTACGAAAATCAGCTGAGAAAATAGCAGCATTATAGTGCAAAATACAATAGTCCAAAAAGTAAACTACGAAGGCTGAAATCCTTCCTATTTATGTATATGAGGGGTCTCATCATCCTTCCTTAACTTAAGGGGCTTGGCTGCTCCAACTGATAGTAAACAGTCGTTTTTCACCAAGCTGCTCGGTTGCCTTTAGGATTCGTTTGGGTGGCTTGCTGAGCTCCAAGTTGGGGGTGGAGATTTTGACGAAGGGATATTTAATGCAAGAGACATCCTTCCTACGAATCCTCACCCTTGTTCCTTCATACTTGGCTATCATATGGCTCATAATTCCTTGGCTTTGTTCCAAAATTTGTCCAAAAGCCTGAAATAACCACGTATTAGCCTTCTTGGTAAAATGACCACCCTCATTCATTCAACTAACATAAACATACTCAAAAAACATGCATAAACTATGAAAAATGGTGGATTGTTCAAGAACAACCAGGCAAAATGAGCCCAATAAGTTACCCAATTTCGGGGCTCATTAGTAAGAGAAGCTTCTTTCAGAAGTTGACTTGAAGCTTCTCCTTCTTATTCTATACTAATACATCCTAAATATATTTCTGTTTCTAACCCCTTTAGGTCTATTCCATCCCAATTAGACTTGGATGATCTAACACCTAGGGTTTTAGAACTATTATCTAAAGGAGTTGATCTGCAGTCATATCTCTTAGTCCATTCTTTGGAATCATATAAAATCCCTAAAATATTTTCAGATTCAACCAAGCTAGAAGAGGAATTGGATGTACATTTACTGGAGTTAAAACCTACTGATTTTATCTCCCTCACTCATTATACATTTCCATCTACTTCTACCCAACTCGAGGAAATTTTTTCTTTATATTCAAACCCTTTCTTTGAAAATAAAGAAGAAGTTGAAATAGAGGTTCAGAAGCTAGTTATTAAAACACCTTTTAAAACTTTTAGGGATCCTCCACCTTCTCCTCCTCCTCCTACTACCATTGCACCTTCATATTCACCTACAACTTCACCATCTTCCCCCTTATCCTCTACTACATCATCTTCCACCTCTTCTATTGATTCATCTTCATCTTCATATTTAAATATGGTTGATTTTCAAATTTTTATTCAAGCTAGTTATATTGGCTTTCATCTTCCTAACTAGCTCAATAATTTTCCTGATCGGTATTTGAAACACCTACCAATGTTTAATGGAGAAACTAGTTTGTCTGTTGTAGATCATTTAGCTATCTTCTTGGATTTTGTTGATAACATGAACATTGAACATGAACATGTATATATGAGATTTTTTATTCAATCACTAGAGGGGAATGTTAGGATTTCATTAGACAACTGTGAGATTATTTAATCCATTCTTGGACTGAATTAATTACCATATTCAATAATCAGTGGGGTGTTAAGAAGGATCAGGTTTACTATCTCATAGAGTTTTAAGAACTAAAAAGGAACCATGGTGAAGCAGTGGTGGATTTCATAAAAAAAATCAATAAATTTTATCATAATATGCCACCTCACTGTAAACCACCAGTGACATCAGCAACAGTTAGATTTTCTAAAGCATTTGATGATGAATTTTCCATATTTCTTCGGGAAAGGACATCTCATACCCTACAAGACATGCAAAAAAATGTTATAGAAGTTGAGGCTAATAGGTCAGCATTAGCTAAACCTAAAGCTAAGACTGAAAAAGCTAAAAGGAAAATGAACGTTAGGCAAAAGTGTTATTCCTCAAAAACTAAAAATGAAGATCAAAATATAGATGAGATCACATCATTACTTAGAAACATTTCAAATATAATTTCAAAAATACAAACTCAGCCTAGAACAACTCAACAAAATGCTGCTAGACTTCAAACTCAATTTAGAAGATCCCCACAAACTCAAATTTTAGAAAGACCAAACACTGGCCAACAGATTCAGCCCCCATTGGTGATCGATGACCAGCAACCAAAAGACACTGACCCTTTGATTTCTACGGATATAAATAATCTGGATCATTCATCTTTGCAAAATGTTATTATTTCTCTACCTTTAAATCAGTCTTCTCAAGATGAAGAAGACTCTCAAATTTCAAAATATCATGCCTTTTCTAAGTTTTTAATTATAGAATTGAATAGCAGATATGATTTAAGACCTAGGTTAGGGCCTAGTAGACCTCCAAAAATCCCCATTGTAAATGAACCACAAACCAAATCCATCAAAGCTCAAACAACAACAATTCACCCATTGAATCAAGCAGTTAGAACAAATCTAATTGATAAAACTGTCTTAACCACTTTCAATGTTGAAAGGGAACTAGAAAGAGTTAAAATACACATTCCTCTATCTGAACTTTCGAAGAATCCATGGTATAAAAACAAATTTTCTAAATGAATCCAGTCATCCAGTGTTGATTTTGAAGGGGATGCAATAAGCCTACAAGATGAAAAAACTTCAGTAGTCTTTTGTACCAGCTCAGAAATGATTGATGAAAATGTACCACCTTTTTATGTGACTCTAAAAGTTCATGATTTCTTGTTATATAACTGCATTTTAGATTTTGGGGCTTCCCATAACATGTTTACAAAGGTAATCATGGACCATCTTCAATTAGAAGTCACTAGGACTTATCATGATCTTTACAATTTTGACTCTAAGAAAGTACCTTGTATTGGATTTATAAAAGATCTAGTGGTGACCATAGCTCAGATCCATGTTAAGAGTGTGGTCTTCGACATTGTAGTCACTCATATCCCACCCAAATTTGGCATGTTATTATCAAGATCCTATTGTGCCAAATTAGGAGGAAGCCTTCAAATGGACATGTCTTATGCTACCATTCTTGTATATGGGGGTGAGCATCTCGGATAATACATAGAAGTAATATTCATGAGTACTGTTTGTAAATATGATCAAGCTAGGAATCATCCTATTTATGCAATAGATCAAGACTTTGGAAGTTCTGAATTATCACCAAATAATTCACAATACACTCAACTTAGTATTAAAAACATTATAGACAAGCCTAAAACCATCAACATTGATATTTCGAAATTGTACTTTGATGGTTGTTGTTCAAAGGAAGGAGAAAGAAGTGTAATTGTTTTAATTTCACTAGAAAAAAGAAAATATTACCCAATTCTATAAACTTGAATTAGATGTGACTAATAATGTAGAAGAGTATGAAGCTTTCCTGCTAAGATTTGAATTAGCAATAAGTCTTAAGGTGCAGAATCGAAGTGTATTCAGTGACTGAGAACTTATTGTCAAATAAGTAAGCAATATTTGTCAAACTAAGCATCCTAGACTAAGATATTATAGAAATGAGGTTTTGGATTCAATAGATAATTTATTTTCAGCATTTGACCTCACTACTATTCCAAGAGATCAAAATATTCATGCAGATTCCCTGGCCGTTTCTGCTAGTTCTTTTAAAATTCTTCATCAAATTCTTGTCCAATATCAAATTCAAGTTAAGTACAAACCATATTTTCCTGAAAATCTTAAACATTGGAAAATATTTGATGATGGTGAGTAGTTAAAATATTTTTTGCAAGTAATTGATGAAGTTTCAACCTTGGAAATTGAAGAAGAACAACTCAATAATCACGAATCTTATAAGGAAAATCAATCACCACAATTTGACTCAAAAATTGTTGATCATAGAATTATTCAATTATCCAACAATTTTATTCCTAAAGCATTATACCTTCTTGAAAATCTATTTGGTCATAATGATTTTCCTAAAACTCCATTATCAAATTCACTTGAGGAAAATATTGGAATTTGTAACATTGGAAGATCAGAAGAAATTAGAAATATTAAAATTTCTACATCCCTCTCAATGGAAGCCAAAGACAAATATTTAGCACTCCTTAAAGCCTATAAATATGTTTTTTTTTCTCATCTTATAGTGAACTAAATACATATGATACATCTCTCAATGACCATAAAATCCCATTAAAACCAGAGGCTAAACCTTTTAAGAAAAATTCAAGGAGAATTGATCATGTCCTTCTTCCTGTTATTGAAAAAGAACTCAAAAATTTACTTGATGCTAAATTATAGTTCCATTGAGATATTCTGATTGGGTAGCTAATTTAGTTCCAGTGAGAAAGAAAAATTGTGAAGTTAGACTATGTGTGGATTTTAGGAATTTGAAAGATAATTATCCATTAACCAAGATGGATCAATTACTTAATAAAGTTTTAAGAGCTAATAGAATTTCTATTTCAGATGGTTTTTCTATATACAATCAGATTATGGTCAGTCCAGAGGATAGAGAAAGACAACATTCAAAACTCCTTGGGGTAAGTTCATGTATGCCCAGATGACTTTTGGGTTAACTAACGGCGGAGATACTTTTCATAGAGCTATGGATTTAGCATTTGTGGGTAAGACTAACAAATTTGTTGTTATTTTTCTTGATCATTTGATTGTTTTCTGCAATTCTCATGAAAAACATTTAAAGCACTTGAGAAAGGTTTTTGACAGGTGTAGAAGGTTTGGGATTTCTCTTAATCCCAAAAAGTCCTTTTTTGCATTCAAAGGAAATAAATTTGGCCATATTATTTATAAGGGAGTAATCATTGATCCTAAAAGAGTTTTAGATATACAAGCACTTTCATTACCAAGGAATAATAAGGAAATTCAAGCTTTCCTTGGGAAAATAATTTTTTTTTATGATGGTTTATTCCTAATTATGCTAAATTAGTTAAGGATATCATTGATATTCTAAGAAAGAATCATGAAGTTAAATGGACCATTCTTGCAAGGTATGCATTTGATCAGATTAAAAAGGCTATTGCAGAAGATCCAATTTAGTTAGCCTAGATTATTCTGAACCAGTTATTATTATTTTCTTTGCCTCTGAAACTCCCTTGGCTATTGTTCTTTTGCAAAAGAATAAATATGGAGATGATCAACCTATTACCTTTTTTAGTAAAGCTGTGAGAGATTCTTATTTGAAATATGGCATTATTGAAAAACATGCCTATTCTTTAGTTAAAACCCTGAAAGATTTTAGAGTCTATATCCTTCACTCTTGTATTATTGCCTTTGTACCCAGTAGTTTTGTTAAACATGTGTTAACTCAGACTGATACTGATGAAAAGACAGGGATATGGATTACTAAGATCTTAGAGTATGATCTCATTATCAAAACTACAAATTTGGTAAAATATCAAGGCTTGGCCAAAGTTCTTATTGAGTCAAACTGTAAGATCTTGGGAATAAATTATGTTTTTGAAATCCCAATAGAGAAGAATCCACAAGAAGCTTCTGAAATCCCAACAAAGAAGAATCCATAAGAACCTTTTGAAATTGCAACAGAGAAGAATCCATAAGAACCTTCTGATATCCCAACATAGAATAATCCACAAGAACCTTCTTTAGTAGACCAATCGATTCCAATTGATATTGATGAGAATTTTTTATAATCTGATTGGTACGCTCATATTGTGAATTTTCTTAGAGACTTGGAGTGTCCACCTAAGTTTACAAAGAATCAATGTAAAACACTAAAGTTGAAGGCCATAAAATATTGTATTGTTAATGCAAATTTGTATTGGGAGGATACTCTTAACATCCTTTTACTTTGCTTAACAAAAAATGAGATAGAAGGGATCATTGAACAATTTCATGTAGGTATTTGTGGAGGGTACTATGCTTGGAGGGCTACAGTAAGATTTTAAGAGAAGGATTTTATTAGCCTATTTTGTTTGTACAAGTGGGAATAGAAGTTGTATTGAATGTCAGATGTTTTCTATAAAGCAGAGATTAGCAACAATTCCATTAGTTCCTATACTAGTCTAAGCACCTTTCCTTCAATGGATATTAGATTTCATTGGTGAAATTCATCCTCCATCAAGTTGTCATCATAGATGATTATTGGCTGCCACAGATTACTTTACCAAATAGGTAGAGGCCATTCTAGTTAGAAATGAAACTAATACTATTGTTATTAGATATACCAAAGAATACATATTGTCTAGCTTTGGATGTCCCTGGCAAATAGTGACAGACAATGCAGTGACATTCATTAGTATCAAGATGATTGAATTCTGTCAAAAATACCAAATCTTGTTGCATCATTCTACTCAAT
Organism: Pinus taeda; assembly: GCA_000404065.3. NCBI lineage: Eukaryota > Viridiplantae > Streptophyta > Pinopsida > Pinales > Pinaceae > Pinus > Pinus taeda. The sequence continues at coordinate 18,180 of APFE031096474.1, forward strand.
ACTATCCATAAGGAAATGGACTGGCAGAGTCCTCAAACAAGGGTTTGGTTAAATTCATAAAGAAAACATTGGAGGATCACAAAAGGAGTTGGGATAGTCATATTGTTTATGCACTTTGGGCCAACAAAATTTCTCCAAAGAGATCAATAGGTAAATCTCCTTTTCAATTTGTTTATGGTAAGGAAGCTATTTTCCCACACATTTAGCTTTTCTTGTCATGAAGTTTTTACAAGAAGAAAATGAAGAGCATGATGATTTTTCCAAAAGAATGAATCATATCATAGAACTTAATGAAGATGGAGAGGAAGTTCATTATACGCTTCGGAAATATCAGAACATAAAGAAAAGTTAGTTTGTTAGAAAATCTAGGGAAAATCTAGTTTGCACCTTTTAGCGTCGTTGACGTTAAGGGTAATAACACTTTCATCCTACAAAATTTGGAAGGATAGTTTCCTCGTTGCTTATCAATGGGAAACACTTGAAGCACTACATTCAATATTGAGAAGTTCCACATTGATCCATCATTTTGTGTCACCATAGAGCTTATTTTACATGCAATGTGTATTTGTTCCAATAGAGACCCCATTAGCCCGAGGAGAAGGCACATGGATTTGCAAGTTCTCTGCACCCTGTAGGAGGAAGTAGTCCCGAGTTGGAGCCAATGTTGTAACATCCTTTATTTTTTATCAGTTAGATTTTATTTATAAAAGAGGGTATCAAAAAATGAAGAATATAAAAAAAAAAAAAAAAAATGGAAAATGGAAA
>APFE031096477.1:15606-26768 GCA_000404065.3 Pinus taeda
TATTATTTTAATATGAATTAGTTTGGTTTTGAATGTATATATATATACATTTATTAATAAACAAGTACAAGTAACAAATGAATATTCTATTATATAATTTACCAAATTTAACTATTTTCTTAGAATAATAATAATTAAATATAACAAGAATATTATTGGTTTGACTTGGGTCATTAGGTCAAAATTAGCCGTTGGAGTCTCTACACATACTATTTAACAAGCTAAGCTAGATTGGATCTTCAACTTGTCCTGACGATGAACCACACTGGTTGGTTCGAAATGCGTCGACAAAAGAATATTTATGTGATTTCGCCAAAAATTCTCTAAACAAGGTATATATTGTTTCCCTGCAGGATCTTTCATCATCCTGATATAAGGTGGGTTCGATTGGGGCTATTCCATACTATACAAATTCTTTCCTATTGAAATTTGAGGAGTAACTTGCCCAAGTGGTTGAGACTGTCAGGTAGCTTGTAAAGGTTGGGTAAGTGGAACCTGAGGAGTACCAGATATCGATGGAATAGGTTGATATGCAATGAGATCCTTTGAAGGTTGACTTACATGTATTTGAACTTATTGAGGTACAAATGGATGGGTAGGAATTTGAGATGAAGACGACACAGGTTGATGATTCAAAAATCGGTCCCAAAATGAACCAGGTTGGATGGGAAAAGTAGGTTTCCAAACACTAGAAGCCATCCCAAGATAAGGAGGATTATAGTAAGTCTGATTACCAACCTAAGGTATACCAACAACAGATTGCACCCCTTCCATAGGAGGAGGGGATGATGGAGGAAACTACAATCCAAATGGAGGGCACCCAACATAAGGAGAGTTAGGTTATTGAAGATAACCTTTCCCACTAACATAAGGGATAACTTTCTATTCAATTTTAGGTGTAGGCAGAGGAGAAGGAGTAAGTTGTGTAGAATTCAAAAGAGACGTACCAAATGGGATTCCCTAAATAGATGACATGGGAGAGGTCCAAGGACTGGAAGTTACACCAAAGAAGGTACTAGATAAAGACTAATAACTAGGTGGGACAAAAAGGCCACCATACATATGTACCTCTGGTGATGTTGCAAACATGGATGAGGAAGTGACATTTTATTTCTCAACCATAGTGGTGGACACAAGTTGGGGGATCAAATCAGATCTAGTCATGGTTAACAATCCCAATGAAGATTTCCGTGCAAAATCTATGGGTAAGTCCAAAGAATCAGGTAAACTTTGTGTCAGAGTCTAAAGAGGAGGAAGAGTATTAGCTTGATAAAAATGGAGTCCAATTCAATGGAAAAGAGTAGATAGATGAGGCTCTTCTTGCGGTACCTATTCAATACTCACAAGTCCATATGGAAGAGGTTCACTGTCGGGTCCAAGATATATAGTTGGAGGTTCTATCTGAGACAAATGAAGATAAGGGGAAGGACCTGGATTAGTAGGTGAAGATGAATGAGGTTCCTCAAGTTCAACAACCTCAGGAAGTAAAGTATCCGACTTAGGAAATTTAGGCTCAATGACCTTAGGCAATAATGTTTTAGGGGCTTCTATTTTGATTGTGTCAGATTCACCAACAAGAGTAGAGGTGATCTCAGACTTAGTATTCAAAGGGAAATATGATTTTGGTTGATCAGATTCAGGAGGAGGACCATAAGTAGTTCCTAAATTCCCTGATTCGGTAGTTTGCGTCTTCTTATGCTTTTGACGATGACCAAGAGTAGGATCTGGTGGAAACAGAGGCTTATTTTTCATTCTACGCGAACAACAGAGTGGGGGATTTTTTTCTTCCACGTTGGATAACAATTTTTAGAAATTAAAACAAAAATAAATAAAAAAGAGGGTAATCTAGGCATAAAGGATTACTGAGCAACCTTGAATTGCAATATGCACCTTGGCGATTAAAGGACTTAACATACGTGAAGGAAATATTCTCGAATGTTGTGTTCGATGTATCATCATATACAAGGCATCTGACTTGGTTACCAATGGCAAGGATAACAACCTATAGGGGACTTCCAAAATATACTTAACGGTACGTGGAAGTGCAGTCTATACTAATGCTATCTAATGCGTAATTGTTCGATGAGAATGTTCCCATATACTTTACGTGCGTAGAGAACTGTTCAATATACCCAAAGGTACATGGAGAATGATCATATACAGTCATGTACGTGGAACGCGATTTCACCCCCGGGATATAATACTGGGAAACAAAGACAACTCCTACATTTAATGACGCTGAAACACGTCATTAGCCTAGACCTAAAAATGTTTACATTAATGTTACAAATGATCCTTAGGTTGATTCAATAAATTTTACTGTTTATCTTCAGTTAATTTTCAGTTTTGGGGCTCACCGCAAATGTCACTTGAATATCCTAAAATGCAAACAAGTATGAAGAAGTGAAACCTTTCTCATTCAATTAAAATATATTTAAGGAAGGGAAGAGATAAAGAGTATTAAATAAACAATATGAAAAATGAAATTCCTTTTTCATTGCAACTATTTCAATTTCAATGCACACACAAAACCCTAAATGCCAATGCAAAGATTTTTCTTTTCAAGTCACATGATTTTCAAAAATGAAGAAAAATGAGATGCAAAGTCTAATCACTGATTCAAATAAGCTTTTCAAAATGATGACTAGAACACCAATTCATCTAAGCACTCAATGATCAAACAAAATCAGTTTTCAAATGATATAATGATAAGAACAAAGGAAAATATTCACACAAATCCTTACCAAAGGTAACAAAACAAAAGAAAACCAAATGGAGGCTTATGAGGGACCACAAGACACTCAGAAAATCAAGTAAGAGTAGTTGGAATCAAGGCTGGGTTGGAGAGAAAATGAAGGCAAAGGAAAAATTCTTCATGAAAAGGGGCCAACACAGGTGCAAAGAAGGCACCAATGTTATGCAACACATTCATAAAGTAGGCTAGGTTGAGGTCCAACACTTTGTTAAAAGACCAAAGGGTGCATTGGTCTAGGGGTGTAAAGTTCTAGCACAAGGATTACAATTGAGACTCAATGAAAGGTCTTCCTAGGTATGTCCTTGACTGGATAAGACAACAAAGGTCCAGAAAAGAGGTAAGGTGAACATAATGGACAAAGAAACCACCAAGGGAATACACCATCCCTAGTATGGTCACCAATTTGTTATGTGAAATCTATGACTGGAGACAAAAGTATCTTCCCTAGGCTTGGTGGACTGACCTAGAACAACATAAATAAAAATTCATTAATGTTTTCCTTAAAGTAAATATATAATAGGATGAAGCCTACCTAGAATATGTCGTATGCTTTGCTCCTTCCTTGGCTTGAATGCTCCAATCCTATCTCCAATCATTATTATTAGAACCCTCACAGTCAAATAACATAAGCCAACAATCCACAAAATCATTGTAGCATCATCTAATCACTTTATTCAATAGATCAACATGGTATTGAAATATATGAAACCATAACATCATATATAGGAAAACAAATAACTCTTTTCATTAATAGAAATGGAGTGAGTTACAACCAAAAATAGGTGTTGATCCTGTAAAATATCTCCTCCAATTTGACTTGTCATTTCCTTGTCACAAAGTGCACCTCTAATCACCCTAATGCATGGAAAGATATCTCTCACATGGACAACATAAGGGTAGAATCACTCTCCAAAATCCAACCCCTTTCCTATGGATGGCATTAAATATATAAGTGAAAGATGGAGTTCATGAACTCTTATCCTTTACCAATTAGGGATTGAGATCCACTCTTGATGGGAGTATGAGCTAAATGGATAAGGGATGAAAAATCCAAGGTACGAGAGAATAGGATACAAGACTTTTATCTGAGGTAGATGGTTAAAACAAATCCTAGAAGCTTTTGGAAAAGAGGCTTCAAGATTCTATCTTTGTCCTAAATTTATAGAACCAACGCAAGTGCATAGTGGAGCAACTTGTAGGTGATCAACATAGTCCACATTGGAGTAACTTGGTTGTCAATGCTCTCCAGTAGGAGCCCAAGGAGCATTGGTCCTTTAAATGACTGCAACAAGGTGTTTTTAGGCAGAAACTCTGGGATTAGAATGAGTCATGCTTAGGGATTTGTGAAAGGATGATGAGAAGGAGGTCAAAGGATGTTGATTAATCCAGTTGAAAGCCTATTGACTAGATGTGACAAAATGACCTATGACGCATACCTCAAACACTCTTCTACTTTCTTTTGGACTGTTCTTCTAAGACTTACTTCATACTTCAATTCCATTCTAGTATAATATACTTCTGATCCTTATGATTCCATAATATTGCTACATAAAGTGATTTAGATGCCTTGCTAGATGATTGCTTCTAACAAAGATGCCAAAAATTCTTTTATTCATGCACCTGCATGTGCAATTCTAACTGCTATCTTTAAAACTTTAGAGTTGAATTTCTCCCTCTAAATCTAACCATAATATTTCGATTTCATTTACCTGCAATCCTTTTCAGGGAGATCATAAAAAAAAGGTTGTAATCAAGTGATAATAAAGTTAGATATACTGAGGAAGTCAACAAAAATGCAATGAAAGAAAATAAATAAAATACTTATCTTTTGTGGACAACAATGGATCCCTTTGGATCTTGTATTTATCTAGACATATTCGAAGTATTTATTTTTTTCATTTTAATCAGACTACCCATGGATCAAGCTTGATTACCAAGCTCTAATATATTCCTTGGAGTTATTATTGTTAACTTACTTTCTTTCTTTCTTCTGGAGACTATACTTGATGTTGAGAACATTGTTATGTTTGTACCATGCAATTTTTAGAGAGTCTTTATCTCTTTTATATACCAAAGTATGTCACATTTTTTTTCTTTTCATACAATCATCAATGAATTTGTCAACATCATTTTACTTCAAGGTCCTTACAGTTCCCTCCTAATCTTGCTTCCTTTATGCATCTTCATTTTTCATCAACAAGTAAAACTAAGAAAAATGCACAAAGACAAGATCATGATGTAATTTATGATGATTTAATGTTTCCATAGTTTTCTTAGAGGGTATACTCCTAGGGTTCTTAAATACAAACCCTAAATTCCTTGATATTTCCCTTGGAAACATCAACCCTAGATTTGATGCCATATCCTAGGGTTTATCCAATTCAACCCATGCTAAGGCTTACCACATACCCTAGATTCTTTTTAAAAACCCTAGATATCAAGATCTAGTATTTATATGCGGGAATTAATAGACTAGGGTAAGGGTATTTCACTTATATAGGTTTTTCTATTCTAAGGCCCATTTATAGTTAACAGTCCCTAGATACCAAAATCCTTCATTAAAGTGAAATCTTTAAATCCTAGAAAAATCCTAATGTATTCCATTACATTATGCAAGCCCTTTAGCAAAGCCTTACAAATTAACATATAATACTGAGAGATTATACATACCTTCCTGCAACCTTACCTCATCCTTTCTTTCAAAGGACTGGTGTCTAGTTGACTTCAATTGAAAGAATTTTATTTCCAAGGATAGAGTATTGATCTCATAGTTAAAGTTGTATTTACTTCAAATTACCTTCAAGAGAGGTTTCCAAAGGTGTAAAAACACAATGTTTTTCTTAACTGATGCTTCTAATAAAATCTTGTTAGGGTATGTTGTAGATGTTACTATAGATCCTTAAACTAGATTCTTATTATTGTTGTTAGCTTCAAACAAACTTTGAATGGTATACATTAATCCTTCCTTACTTTTCTATCCCCGATGATAGATATGGAAGGAAGCTTATGCTATCACTATATAAATTTCGGCCCTGTGGATAGGGCTTACCACAGATACTGAAAAAACCTTGAGACTAGCCTTAAAATGCCTCTCCAATATGTGATCTAGCATCTTCTTCAAGTTGTTTCACTTTGTTGTATTGAAGGGATACTTCTATGTAATTGTAGGCCTCCCATCCTTAAGTTTAGGAGAATTTCTTTTATTGACAAGGAAGAAGCCACTTCTTGGCCACTTTGAATATTTCAGAACCCATGAACTTCATGTTTTACATTGCAACCTTGAGATGGTCTTTCGATATTGATCTTCTCTATTTTAGAACCCACAAATTTCTTATATAGTAATTTTAGACTAGTTCCAAGGATTCATAATTACTATAATAGGTATAATAGTGACCCATAATTGGTCTATTCTAACTCGAATTTCAAGGAGAACATAAAAAACCCCTTCTTCATGTCTTAGAAATCCTTTTGACTTCAAACAAAAATGTTCTTCCAACTGCCTATTATCTTGACCTTAGCTTTGATACCATCAGTTGTAAAAATGATCGAGGAAACATGAGAGTAACATTTGCTTTGAATTTTATTTTCTTAACAGTTCCTTGTGATATTGTTACTTATTATTATTATTATTATTATTATTATGTTTTTATCATCAAGACAATTGACAAAAACAATAAATATTACAACCATACAAAGATGAACACCAAAAATAGGCTCCAAGCCAGGGAAAAAACCTCCAAGGGGAAAACCCAAAAAGAACATTTCTTCTTATAGAATCAATTCAAATGAGGCTTCCAAAACCAAAACTAAGACTAGGATTACCATCAAGAACCAAGTCAATCAAAAAATCATCCTTCTTCTCTACAAGACAAAGTCTCTAAGGGAAAAAAGAAACTCTTCTAACCTTTTTTCCTTGTTAGAGAAATCTACAACACCTTTTGTAGTTTTGGACCTGAGGTAACCCTAGAAATATTGGCATACCTCATATGTGTGAGATGTAGTAGAGATATTTGAGGGATCCAAATAGATTAGGGCTTGATTCCTTCTTCACTAGGCTCTTTTAGACTTTAAGGACCTTCACATGCCTATTTTAATTTGTAGACCGAATCAAATGAAGTGTGCTTGTGATATATATAAGGAGATCATGGTTCCTCCTTTATATAGCCTTCCAAGAGGCCCCATTAACCTTTACTTAGGTTGACTTATGTTGGGCTAACCGACTTGGTCTTGGGAGTCTTCCATACATTTATAATTACAGAAATATTTTTTCTTGTTTTTATACAAATACTCGAATGAGACTTTTACAATATGAAAAGAACACTTTGACTCTTGTAAACCATATGAAGATTCAATGGATGCTTGACCTAATGAAAAATGACTTGAGAATTAAAACCATGCTTTACATAAATGGTTTTCCTTTTTGATATTTACATATTTTCCTTTATTTGATAGATACATAATAACTACATCATGACATGAGTCAAATGACAATTATGAAAACTTAAATTAGTTACATATTTCAACAATGGACATGTGGCCCCTGTCTAAATTTGTCGAACAATGGGTTGAAAAATCCTGGAAGTCCATGATGAAAGGAAATATTGAATGGGACTTTAACAATACGACAAGGACACTTTGACTCATGTAAACCCTGGGAGCATTCAATGGATGCTTAACCTAATGACAAATAACTTGAGCATGAAACCCATGCTTTACATAAATCATTTTAATTTTTGATGTTCTCATAGTTTCCATTTGATAGATACATAATAATTACATCATAACGTGATTCAAATGAAAATTATGAAAACCAAAACTAGTTACATTCTTCAACACTCCCTCTTCACTAGGGAGGTATTCATAATTGTTCATCAAATACAAGGAAAATGCTCACTTTGAAAGTTCTCATAATAAGAGTTCCAACTAAGACACTGATAAAAAGACCAACATATATTATTCCAAAGATCTAGATACCATCTAGGTTATCTGCCAAGGTATCAACCCATCAAGGGATATAGGTACCATTGAGGCTACCTACCAAGGTACCAACCCAACAAGGATCCAGGTGTCATCTAGGCTACCTACCAAGACACCAACTCAAAAAGGATCTAGGTGTCATCTAGGCTATCTTCCAAGACACCAACTAAATAGGGATCCAGGTGTCATTGCTATAGTATTTTATGCTCGGTTAGATGAACAGAAAACCCTCTTAGGTTATCCTAAAAACCTAGGGAAGACTAAGTAAGGGAAAGTTTGTTCAAAGCTTGATCATTTAAATGATGCAATAAGTAATGAATATATTGATAAGAGAAGTGAAAGAGAATCCTGTGATTCCTCACATGTAGGCTTGTTGGAGTTTTCAGTGTAGCTGGGAAGCGCTCCTAGCTAGTTCCAAAGATTTGGTCCTACACATGAGAAAGAACAAACAAACTATTCATAGCATAATAATATTATCAATCAAAACCATTAGAAACAAGTAAAAATAACTAAATGAATAAACGTAAACCACAATTACATACATTCATTAGTTATACATAAGAAGTAAAAAATGAAAAGAAACATATGGAAGGAATAAAAATTGATCTATATTATTAATGGAGCTAGAGGAAATTTACAACCATAAGATGAAGTTGCAGCAACACCTCCCCCATCTCCTAGCTCCAAAACTCTCCCTCTCAAGATAGATCTCAACAACATTAAAATATAAGAATTCCCATCAATTTCTCAATAGCCAAGCCTCCAATATATAGACAAGTGAAGGCTATGAAGATTTCCCAAATTCCTCTTTAGTTCAATCTGGGCAAAATATTTTGGGTGAATAATGTTTCCTCATATAAAAATGGTTTTTTTCTACTTTGCAGATTATTTTGTGCTTAGGAAAAAAGCTTCCCCATGCTTTATGGCTCTTCCTCACTTTTCTTGTTTAGGAAAAAGATAAATATGAGGATAAAGAGATCACATTCCACCATATGATTTTCCAAAAGTGAACACAAGTGTCAAAGTATAGTTAACTTGAGGTTTTTTCCTTGTGACTAAGTGAGAATTTTGGTAACAAAATTTTGATGAAGGGGAAAAATTGTTATAGGCTACTTGTATTATAGCCTTATATAGGCTAGGAAAAAGGGGCATTTCAACCAACAACATAGTTTTATCCTCTGAGATGATGAGGAGGTATTTTGATGTATAACAGATGCCCCCTAAAGTGTGACGTCAAAGAAGAAGGCGATGGCCAAAATACTTTATAAACAAACCAAAGAGAGAGATTTTAAGAGCATCATAATAGAAGGATGCCTGAAAACAACATCAAACATATGTCACATATATAAATCATATTCTGAGTCAGGCATTCCCATGCTCAGTAGCTATAAAAATCCACTTTGGATCCATACAGAAGATTAGAGATCACATCCATCAGTCAGTACAATGTGTAACTTTGTCACAATGTAGTCAGACTGAGGTAAGTTGTCTCTAAAAAAAAAATATGCATATTGGGAGAGGAAACAAGGCTAAGTGTTGTAAGCCTCTACCCAAGGTCTTTGTCACCGTCACAGAATAACATAATTCTACACATGTTGTTATAGACATTTTTGGGCACTACAACCCCAATCATAAATGTCCATAAACTAAGGGCTCCTAAGTACCTAAAAGTGTTGCTTCACTGCCTAAAGGAACAAGGTCAGTTGATTACATCATCTCCTAGACGTTCTCCACTAAAAACTGCTCAGAAATGGTCAAAACTAGACCATACTGAATACCCAGTGCAAAGGGTGCGATGCATATCACCTTCCCAGTGTAAAGGGTGCGATGCATACTAAATGGCTCATCTGTAGGGTGCGATGGTCGGGAATGGACAAATGGTAGGGACAATTTGTGAGGTGGAAGATCATGGAATCTTCCAAAAGCTTCCCCTCTGACACTTGCCTCTCTGTTTTCGACCAGGGATGAGTAAGAGATCATCATTCTCCAAGTGGAATCAAGAACATCAAAGAGAGGACACTATCAAGACGCAAAGATGACCACCTCCTACAATCATTACATAGGATTCCTCATCACAGAGTCCAGAGGTGGAATCTTGTATCTTGTAGAGAAGTGATGTTGGTTTTCTGGTGTAACTTCATAGTGTTGGGTGATCTAAGCTTTACTTGAGGTGAAGAAGGGCTTTCTTGCTGGAGGATGATGCTGGGTCAGAACATATGGTTGTAGTCCTCTTGCTATTCTTGATCTTAATAAATCTATTCAAGTTTTCCTCCATATTCTTGTATGTTTGTTTATATAAGCATTTGTATGGTTAACACATATCTGGTCCTGTGTTATTTATGAATATAGATCTTTGTTCTTTAATAGTAGTATGCTGCTTTGATTCCACAGGTGCTCTTTGAAGCTGGGCAAACGAAGAAGAAGCGGCAAATATCTATTAGGAAGGAGAGGAATCAAACAAGGAAATCAAGCGCAAGACTAAGGTTGGTCTCCTTTGTTCCACTCTTATCTATTTTCATAAAGGAAAGTGAAAGTAGACTTTACTTGTTTGTTTCTAAGATAGCTACCAGTCTTAGTGGGAATAGCAGCATCCAAGTGGACACTATTCCCGATAACAAAATGGCAACCATACTGGGGAGCGACTAGATTGTTTGTTAGCCTATCTTTGTTTATTTTATAAACTTACAGACGGAGCCTGAAGCCAAACCAGCTAGCCTTCGAACTGCATTTGTTATACAAATGCAAAGTAGATCAATGATACTTTAGTCTATCTCCGGGTTTTTTTTATGAATTAAACAATCGATCTGCAAACATTCTAATTGCACCTAAGCGGTGGCTCTAGTAACCTCCTTAGATCAACCCCTATGATTTACATATACTGAACATCACTTACTCGACCTAAATCCCTGAACTGAATTGCAAATTGTGAGTAAAAACTCGTTTAAAGTCTCGCACTGGTACCATCGCACCTTGCCTTCAAGGCAGTTTGTATGCATCGCACTTCCCGAGTGTAGTAGGCACGCTGCATACTGAATTCACTACGTGATAGGTGTGATGGTCAAGGAAAGTTAACTTTACCTTCAGACTTCGGTTTTTTCCTCACTATTTTCAGTCCTATTTAGGAGTTTTACTGTCTGTGGTCAGTGTATCTCTGTGAAAACCCCCTTCTCTTACATCATTCCGCCTCCATTGTGCAAAGAACTGTAAGTGTTTTTATGTATTGTGCGCCATTTTCAGTTCTCATTTGCAAAGTAGCATAGTCGAATTGTCGTTTCGTGATCTGAAAGTGTCGTAGCTATTGTTTTTAGTCATAGAAGACAATCCCATTGTTCTTGATAGTTGATTATACAGTTACTCTTGCATATGATTTGAATTAGTAGTTTTTAAAGTGTCGAAAAGAAATTTTCATTTCGAAATCGCAAAGTGTCTC
>APFE031096477.1:32552-46323 GCA_000404065.3 Pinus taeda
ATCTTAATAAAGCTATTCAAGTTTTTCTCCATATTCTTGTATGTTTGTTTATATATGCATTTGTATGGTTAACACATATCTGGTCCTATGTTATTTATGAATATAGATCTTTGTTCTTCGATAGTAGTAGGCTGCTTTGATTCCACAGGTGCTCTTTGAAGCTGGGCAAATGAAGAATAAATGGCAAAGATCTATGAGGAAGGAGAGGAATCAAACAAGGAAATCAACGCAAGACTAAGGTTGGTCTCCTTTGTTCCACTCTTATCTATTTTCATAAAGGAAAGCGAAAGTAGACTTTGCTTGTTTGTTTCTAAGATAGCTACCAGTCTTAGTGGGAATAGCAGCATCCGAGTGGACACTATTCCTGGTAACACATGTGAATAAATGAGTTGATGTCAAACACGCAAGAATTCATCTTACTACCATTTAATGATGAAAACCATTAACAAACGCGAGGATGGCCACTGATAAGGATAATGGTATCCAAGATGCTCAGTACAATCTAGTGAGTGTGAATAAATTAGTTGAAGCCAAACACTCGTAGAATCATTCAATCATGAGCCAATAATGAAAATCCCTAATCAAACACATGAAAATCTACCACTGAGGATTGCAAGCTCCAAGGTACTGTGGTGTTTCTCAACCCACTTCCTAGATAATTTGTTGAAGTCGATAGGAAGGGATTTTTCGAAGGTGGGGAATAAGGAGTCCCACATCAATCGACACGAGATGGTAAAAAGTGATTGATTTTTCAATGATCTAGAGCAACATGGCAAATAGACTTAGGTCAAATGGAGACATGATATAGTGGTTGATAAGGTCAACAAATAGTAGACAATCCTTTGAACAATAAAAGGCATGACACAAAAGAGGCCAGGCAACTTATACCCAATAACACCAAAGAGTGTTAGGATACAAGGATGCAGGGATATCAGGGTATCAAGGCTAAATTCATAGGATGGTAAGGCTCAAAGAGAAGCTAAATAAAGAGGAATATAATGGATAAGTCCCATGTTAAATGGATGGAAAGTAGAATGCTACCATAAAACTTCTGACCAATATAGATAGAAATGATTTTTCTTTCTTCCAAAATTTTCCCCATCTGATTAAGTTTAATGAGTCCAGACGGGTAAAATCGGTGGTCTTTTCATATTTAGAGAGTCTGAAAATATCTTAAAGAGAAACTCCAGGGGGGTCCCTTTTTCATGGTTGATAACCGGGTGGGATAAAGGCTTAATAGTATACCCGACACAGTGCCTTTTTTGTAAGTTAGAATATTGAGTCTGGATAAAGTGACAAACCTATGCTCAATAAATGTCTTCCTCATTTTGTTACGAGTATGAGGGGACAGAGTAAAATCAATATTATTCGTGAAATTTTAATGTGTCAGATGAAGAAAAAATCAATACATCTTCATAAAACTTTAATGAGTCAGATGAAGAAAACTCGATATGTCTTTTTTTAGTTTAAGGAGTGAGAAAAAAGAGATAAAATAAATGCTCAGATCTTCTTTGTAAGAGTTTTACGAGCCCAAAGAAGGTAACTTGGGGGTTTTTCAGTTTAAGAGCAAGAAAAAATCCCAAAAAAGAATGTGCTCATATTTTCTTCATCAGATTTTAATGAGACTGAAGAATTAACTGAGGGATTTTTCAATGTTACGAGCAAGAAAAAGTCCCTAAAAAGAATGCCCAGAGATTCTTCGTGTAAGTTTAACATGCCTAAAGAAGTAAAGTCGAGGTTTTTCGGATTAATGAGCAAGAAAAATACTATAAAAAGAATGTTAGGACTATCTTTTTCAGTTTAATGAGCTAGAAAAAGAGAGAAAAAGAGTTTATTAGATCTTATTCATAAGATTTTAATGAGTTTAAAGAAGTAACTTAAGGATTTTTTAATTTTACGAGCGAGAAAAAGTACCTAAAAAGAATGCTCAGAACTTCTTAGTGTAAGTTTAACGAGCCTGAAGAAGTAAACTCAATGTTTTTTGGATTAACAAGCAAGAAAAATACCATAAAATGAATACTCGTACTATATTTTTCAGTTTAATGAGCTAGAAAAAGAGAGAAAAAGAGTTTCTCAGATCTTATTCATAAGATTTTAACAAGTCTGAAGAAGTAACTCAAGGTTTTTTGAATTTTACGAGTGAGAAAAAGTTCCTAAAAAGAATGCTCGGAGATTCTTCATGTAAGTTTAACAAGCCTGAAGAAGTAAACTTGAGGTTTTTCGGATTAACGAGAAAAAAATACCATAAAAAGAATGCTCGTACTATCTTTTTCAGTTTAATGAGCCATAAAAAGAGAGAAAAAGAGTTGCTCAGATCTTCTTCATAAGATTTTAACAAGCCTGAAGAAGTAACTCAGGGATTTTTCAATTTTACGAGCGAGAAAAAGTGCCTAAAAATAATGCTCATAGCTTATTCATGTAATTTTAATGAGTCTGAAGAAGTAAACTCGAGGTTTTTCAGATTAACGAGCAAGAAAAATACCATAAAAAGAATGCTCATACTATCTTTTTTAGTTTAATCAGCTAAAAAAAGAGAGAAATGAGTTGCTTAGATCCTCTTCATAATATTTTAATGAGACTGAAGAAGTAACTCAGAGTTTTTCAATTTTACGAGCGATAAAAAGTCCTTAAAAAAAATGCTCGTGCTTCCTGCTTTCCTTCAAACTTAGGAATGTATGCAAATTTTTTGGGAGAGGTTAGAGGCCAAAGCAAGTTATGGTTGGTGGGATCATTTGTCAACTTATATAGATCCGATATGTCCAATGTAGCCAAGAAAGGAAATGGAGTAGGTGTAGCTGAATCAGGCCAAGGGATAACAAAATGACTAGAAGGACCAAGATGGTATCCCAACAATAGGTTTCCGGTAGGGTACATAGATTATGATGGATAATAGTTTCCATGAGGTAGCAGGGGGTCATGTACAATAACAGGGGACAGGGTATGCCTCGAGCCCAAGGAAGGTTACCAGCTAATGGTTTCCCCCAAGATAGAGGCTGCACCCAACAAATGTATATGGTTGATTTAGGAGGCCCCAAGGAAATGCAGCGGGTCCAAGGAATGGAACATCACCAGCCACACAAGACCAGTTAGGTACAAGACCACCACCAATGGGGTATCCACCAATAGGAAAATAATTGATCAGAGATGGATCCTATTGTACCATAGATTGTGTGGGTGCAGGAATGTCCCCAGTAGATGGATAAGTACCAGAAACATTTCCCCCACTCTGTAGTGGTGGGGGATCTTATCCAAGCAATGGATTCCAACCAAACAAATTGTTGGAGGTTATAAGGCACAGGACACCAAGAGATGACACGAAAGAAGTAGGGGAAACGAAGGCAACAAAATGTTTAGCACCACCCCAAGTGGGTGTAGTTGAGGTTCTTAGATGAACCATATGTTGTACAATAGGATAACCCACAATAGGTGTGGAACTTGAGATAGGTAGGTTGAATGGTAGTGGAGAAAAGGTATCCAAAAAATACCATGACTTACCTGTAGTCATTGGGGTGTTCAAAGGGGAAACCAACAAATACACTAAAGGTAAGGGTGTTTCCTAAATCAAGATAGGGCCAAGAGAATCTGTAAATAGAAGATTACAAGGAGGTATTATACCTTCAGTAGAAGGGTCCTTAGACATAATATACTTTGTCAGTATGGATGTGATTCAAGGTTTGAAACTGGATACTAACTCCCTTGAGTAGTGATGGAATCTGATTCACTCAGAAATTCCAACACAAAAAGTGGAGGAAGGCCTTGCAGGTATCAAGATAGAAAACGAGAACCCGGGGTAGCCACGGTGAATATATTTTACAAAATTTTAAGCTAAATGGTGTACATGTAAGTCTCAGTAACAAAAAAACACACACCTAAAAGGAAAAAGAATCTAAAGGAAATTAGCAAGCAACTAGGGAACATAAATATCTCTGATAGCCATAACTAGCTAGTAATGAAACCCAGTATCGAAGGGGATAAAAGGGAGAGCCGACCAAATGTACAGTTACGATTACTCTTGAGCTTTTCCCAAACTTCAGATTAAGGGGCCACGTACTCTGGTGAAGATCAGAACCCTCCCAAAAATTGAAGATGAAGTATCTTCATTTATTTGGGTACTAGGGCAACCTGCCCTAGTCACCTTATGTTCATCCTTAAAAATTGTGGCCACTGAGGCTACCTCAAATCATAGAAAACACTGGGGGGGATATGGTCGTAGACAATACACTATGTGGGCAGGATACCTGAGTCCTCAACTCAACTTCGATATCTCTAAAGGGATCCCAAATACACAAAATACCCAATACATGGAATACCCAATGGAGATGCAACCGAAGGTGGGATACCTTCTCTCAAATTACAATGTTGTTGCGTATTTAACTCCTTTCCGAGGGGAGTGGTCCCAGATGATATGAGTGCAGCAAGATTTTACTCTCTTTAATGACACTAGTCTCAGTTTGCAGCCTTGGGTAGCTTACTCACACAACTTATCCCAAGACTTTATCCTGAACTAATATGCATGTATTCTCAAAAAGAGTTGTTGATTACTTTTGTTACAAGATTGACTTTAAAGGTACTTTATTAATGTCTTTGGAAGGGGTGTTAACATATGGAATTTTATGTGACTCTCACTCAAACCATGCAGAAAATATGCTTTAAGTTTCAATTCGATGAAGAATTCTTTCTACAAGGAGAGAGTAACTATATTCCTTTTCCAAAATTAACAAACAAAATACAAGTTCCAATACACCTAAAAAAAATGCAGACAATGATACTCCAAAGTGCATGAACATTAGTGTACAAAATATCAAGTAGATTAAGCAGATAATGATTTCTTTTTTATTTTTTCTTTTAAGATGTAAGCAAATTCAATTTAAACTAAATTCAAAAAGACGCCATGAATGCAACCATGATAATCATAGTCTAAGACACCAAAGCCTTTAAGACACAAACTAACAAAACACAAGTAGTGGAAATCACTAGAAAAGTGACAAATAAGAGGCTATAAGTACTAACACAGGCTAATAGACCAACACAATGTGTTACAAGCAATGTTAACACTCTATGTATAAGGGTTGAACAACATTTGTAATGCTTTGCTATCCACTACAAACATCATTATACAAGTTTAACTCAAAACAAGAGGGTCCGGGTCTAAGATAAGTGTTTAGATCAATTTAGATTACTAAGCCTATGAATAATGGATGGGAACTCAAGTAAATACAGGATCAGAGAGGGAATTTAGTATAGGGAAAGCAAACTTGGGAAATAGAATTCTCCCCAACAGAGTCGCCAGTTCTGCTATAGGGATTAATGCACAGTTAGATTAATTGAAAACCCACTCAGATTATCCCGAAAACCTAGGGAAGACCTAGTAAGGGAAAGGTGTTGGCATTATGATGCATGTGTTGTACTTAATGGCAACCCACTTGTAGAAAAACAAGTATATGACAACTAGATGAATCTATAGGAAAAATCAGAGGTGACAAAATGATGGAACAAAGATGAATCTACAAGTTAGAGGTGACAGAATGATGAGAATAATGGTCAAAGGTTTGATACAGGGAGATTGTTAGTGTGTGTTGTCCTTGATATTTGATGAATGAACTAATTGATAAAAGTATAAATAGGATGTGACAGACTTCATGGTAATTGTGTTTATAGATGTGAAAAAATGTAGGGAAGATTAGATAAATCAGTTCAGAAGTGATGTATGATGGCAAATCACATTATAACAGGTCAATTCAGAGGTAAACAAGATGTTGGAATAAAGGACTAAGATCGGAATCAAGAAGTTGAAGAAAAAGGATGTTTTTCAGGTATGTTAAGTTGTATATGCGGGTTCATTGTACAAAAAGAGCATATATGTATGCACGCACTTTCACAAGAAGAAAAGCGCGTATGGGATGAAAAATTAAGGAAATTAAGGTGAAAGAATGCCAAGGATCAACACCATGGTATTAGCCCACAATATTGAGCGGAGTAATGGTTATTTGATCCCGTCTAAGAATACCACAGGTTCTAAGTGTTGCTTTGGTTTGAGGTATTGAGAAAGGCTAAAACTATATAAGTGGGAGAAGATCAAAGGGCTAAGTGCACAAGTAATGAATATCTTATGAAGTGTTAGATCAAAAGCAATTATGCATGTTATGGGTTTCTGATGCTTTGCTTGATCTGGACTAAGTATGAACCTGAGTGTTTGATGATGGATGAGATATAATGATGGATTAGGATCATAATGACTTATCATTATGAGATCTGATTATGGATAGGCTAGATCTGAGTGCTAACAAATTTTTTGTGCTTTAAATGCTATGATATGGGTATATCTGAAGACTAGAATAAATATGAAGTTATAAGTTTTTATCTGCAGATCTGTACGTTGGTTTGCCTTGGTGAAGGTGCGTATACACGTTGGTTCGACACTTCCAACTAGTGTATGCAAAAGAAAATCTTGTTGTTTAGAGATGACTGATCTATTTGATCAGTGTTGCTATTTTATTGCTATATGTCAATAATGTTTTCTTAGATCTAAAAATAGAACTGAATGCATAAGGAGATTTAGTCCTGTTGATTGATTGATTGAGTAAGAAAGGTGATCTTTGTTGCTATCTATCTAGAACTCTATAATTTGATAGTAGATCTTTAGAATGCCATTGGTTGGTACAATTTTGATTCAGAAGTTTTATGATTTAGTATTTTTAGAGGTATACACAAGTTGGGTTAAAGGAAGTAGCATATACACACAGGTTGACTTCATTGAAGCAAGGTATACATTATGACACATGATTTTTGAGGTTGCAGTTGGTTCTGGTTGTTGATGCAGGGTTATGGGTTCAGATCTATGTACTGGTTATAGTGATATGTCTATTCTAGTTTATTGGTTGAATTTTGATTAAGTAATGGTTGATTGGGTTTTGAGTGAATGGTTGATTCAGTTGTGTCAGAGGTTTCATCGATTGATTGATTCAGTTGTGGTTGATTTCAAGGTTGATGACTGGATTTCAGTGATTGGTTGATGCAAATGTATTTAATGATTGTATTGTAGTGATGATTGCTTTTGAGCTTCAATGTTACTGATGGGTCCAGTATGAAAATTTGATGAAACATAGCCTTCATAGTGTGTTGTTGTGTACTAAGAGTATCTAGTCTGAAAAATATGAAACTTGGTCCCTAGAGGATACTAACGGTTGGAGCCTTTATTAAGGAAGTTGAAGCTTCCTTCCAGGAGTGGCTAGTGAATAGATCAGGGGGTTGGAGCTCCCTTCCAGTAGTAGCTAGAGAACGAGTGAAGCTTGTAACCTTCGTTAGGTTGGCGCCTACGTACTAGTCAACATATCGACTAGTACAAGAGCTAAGGGGTTTCAGATCCCTTCCAGTAGAAGCTGGAGGACGAGAGAAGGTTGTAGCCTTCTGTAGGTCAGTGCCTATGTACTGGTATGAGTCTGCACCAGTACAATATTGTAAATAGATTATTCTTTATATTAAAAGAAGATAAAGACTACAACAACAAGTGATTTTTGTCCTGCATTGGGTTTCCACCTTAAATCTTGGTGTTCATGTGTGTTGCTTATGTGTGATGGTTTATTCTATTATTACTACACATGGTTACTGTTTAATGCTTAATAAATTACTGATGTTGATTAAAATATCAACATACGATGAATTAACTGAATCACAATTTCTCTAGATATACGTTGGTTTCCTTAAGAATAGTTGCATGCACACACGAGTTCCCTTCACTGAAGTAGCGTATATAAATATGATTATGAAATGAATAAGTTAGTGATTTGTAAATACTAGTTCACCTCCCCTCTGAGTATTATTCCCAACAATTGGTATTAGAGGAGGTCCTTTGGAAAAAGCTTGATCGCTTGAAGGAGATCCACAGTAACAATGGGAAAGAAGCAAAATAAGGAAGCACCTCAAAATAAGAAGACATCTCAAAGGAACTGTGACAGTGGGAGAGACAATTGGCCATTATGTGGAAGCAGCTCTTTAGATTCAAAATCACCTTAGAATGAAGATGAACAAGCAAAAGAATTATCAGGTACGAATTTGTTGTCCTCTGGTGATACATTTCTCTGTTCATTTGAAGATAATGAATGTGACAACAAAACAACTAAATTTTCTCTTATGGGTGAAAGAGAAAGAAATAAAATAGAGGCAAAATTTAAAAATCTCACAGACACAATTAGAAATCAAAATGATCTAATTGATAAAATGGAATTTTCCTATAAAGAAGAAGTTACCAGATTAAAAGCTCAGTTGGAGGAAGGAAAAAAATTAAGGAAGCAGTACAAGGAAAAGGAAGATCAATGTCAAAGTCTACAAGATGAAGTGACATCATTAAGAGATGCAGTAAATGAAAAGGATACAACAATAAAGAAACTTAAAGATAGATCCAGTTACTATGAAAGTCTTGAAGTTGAGGTTGTCTCTCTAAAAGAAGATCTTGAAAATTCAAATAAGAAGAATGAAGAACTACCTCAAGTAGATAAAGAACAAGAAAATGAGATTCTCAAATTAAGATAAGAAGTGGAAGAAGGAAGAAAAGTTGAAGAAATCATGAAGAAGTAGTATCTTGAAAAGGAAGAGAAATATAAGGTTGAGGTAAATATCCTAAAAGGTAAATTAGAAGAAAAGGATAAACTTTTACGATTTCAAGATAGTACTAATATTTTGGATGATATTCTTAGTATTCAAAGGTCTCCAACCATCAAATCTGGTCTTGGTTTTCATGAAATTGTTAAAGTTGAATCTAGCTCATAAACTGAAGCAAGGAACTCTAACAAAAAATATGAAATGCTCAACAAGAAGATAAGAGGTCAACCCCATCAACAACCAAGGAAAGAAAGTATTCAAAGAAAATCATTTACTCCTAACTATGGAAGTGTTAATCTGATGAATAATGTTGAATGTTTTATATGTCATAATTTTGGACATGTTGTAGCCAGATGCAGAAGTAGAATGATTTAAACTAATAAATGTCACACAAAAAGATCATTAGCTTCCAGGTACTTTCAAGGATATTTTTTTTCTTGCAATATGTTTGGTCACAAAGCCATTTATTTCTTTATAAGGGATATGAAACATATAAGATGTTATGCTTGTAACAAGTTTGGGCATATAGCAAAAGAATGCAGGAGCAAATTTTGGCCAACATACCAAAAGGAGCAAACATCATCACACTCCAAGGTATGGAAGAAGAAGGAATTACAGTCAGAAAAATGTGGCATAACTCAATATATAGACAAAATAGACTCACGAGAAACTGAAAGTATGAAATTTCGGTGTTCTAATTCTCATACGTAGTTACCATGAAGACAAGTCGCATATATACGTGAGTTCAAAGCTACACAGTCATGTATAGGTTGCATTGATGAAGAAGTAGTGGGACAGACTCAGAAATTTGATCTGATATGGTTCATACAATTATCAATTATCTTTTCTATCTTGATGATTGATGACTATAGTCTTTGGATGTGTTATGAAACTAGCTCACAAAAATATAGAAAAGAAAGATCAACACCTTATAAATCAGCCTCTTCGAGGGTGAAACCTCCTTTACATTACACAAATGAACAAGTATTGGATGTACAAATGACAAAACCTCCTTTGTAGATATAGGAGTCTAAGGGGTCACAATATAATCAAATATGACATAACAATAATAATATAAGGGCACAACAATAATAATAGTGGGCTTCTATGGGTCACAATAATAACAATATGGGGACAATAGGGGCACAACAATAACAATAAGGGCTACAATGACAATAGTAATGTGGGAATCACTAGTATTATAGGGACCTAACAGGATGTTATTTAGAAGTGATTTTGACCCTCATAAATTGTTGGTGACTTGACGTATAACTGGTTAATGATGATGCCTTGATGATTCTTACTGATATATGCAATGATAAGATCTGACAGTGAACAGTTGGCACAAGTTCAGGGGGAGAATATGCTATACTTCTAATAATGCATTGTTGGCATTATGTTTAGAAGTATTTGGTACATAATGATGGTGATAATACTTATGGTTGAAGTGTTTAAATGGTGCATCATGCTATGTTGCAGTCATGAGTTGCCTATGATAAAATTCAAATGATACTTATATTGCTTGAGCCACATAGTTGTTATTCAGATCAAATTTATGGATGATTGTGAATGACTCTTTTGATGATTCATATAGTACATATGGTATGTTTCTTACATGGTGATCCTCATAAGGACAAGGACAAGAACAAAGCTTGAGTACACAACTTCATTATTTTATAAGTGTCATTTCTTTTATGTTGTTGTCGTCATGCCTTCAAAGATGCATAAACTTCATATGGTGCAATTATGGATGAGGATTCTTATAGTTATTGGCTCTCACATGATTGAGGATTGATGTTGTTGATGGTATCAAGAATGTTTGACAAATGACTATGAGTTCATGGTTTACTATATACATATTGCTATCTCTTTGATGGATACACATTATGTTGTATACACGAATGATTACTTAAGTTTCATATTGATAAATATTGTTGGCTGGCGAAGAGAATGGTGTTATTGCAGGCTTCATGAAGACATATATATTCAGATACATGGCTTACTTAGTCACATAATGATGATAACATCTTATTGTATGATGATAGGTTTAGTTCTCACATATGTTTATCATGATTGATTCTTATCATATGTGGGATGTTGAAAAATCCCTAGTGAAGGTACATGGTTGATATATTGAGGGTTGTTATGGAAAAATCATGTAGTTCTTGGTACAATGATGATGCTATAGTCATGGATGGTGACTATGGTGTTTTCACATACATATGATATGATG
The DNA here is from genome assembly GCA_000404065.3 of Pinus taeda. NCBI lineage: Eukaryota > Viridiplantae > Streptophyta > Pinopsida > Pinales > Pinaceae > Pinus > Pinus taeda. The sequence goes on from APFE031096477.1 coordinate 43,384, forward strand.
TGAATGGTTAGTTGATTCATGGAAGGTTATGATAAGGCTCTTTCTACTAAGGAAACAAAGCAAGTTGATCTTGATGAGATCAAGAGGATGAGTTGATATCCATATCTAGCATACTTTGTCATAGATTGATGATATTAAAGGTACATTGGCTTATCTTACAAAGTGATGTTGGACATATACATGTTTTTGGTATGGATGTTGCTAACAGATGCTTATGGTGCAGATCATATATGGTGTATGATAGTTGTTGATGAATATCATGGTCTTGTTTAGCTATTTGGTCTTTGTTATAAATGTCATGTATATAAATTGATGAAAAGGTCATGTAAAGACCTATGATGTAATATTTTTCATATTCAATCATGTATGAACTTTTTAGATCATGTCAAATATGTAAAACCACTTGGTTGGGTGGATGAGTCAAATTTGGTGTATCCCCACTTGGTTGGGTGATTGATGTATGTATGAGTCATTGGTGATAAGAAGGTCATACTCACATAGTTGAGTTATAAAGTCATGTTTTCTTTTGAAAAATATTTTTGTAGACTCTGCATGTGCTCAGGGGGAGCATTGACAGTATAGTGCATCTCAAAATGTACTAAGGGGGAGTTTGATCAGAGAATTTAGCATGTTCCTAGAGGGATCATGATCAATGTTCATATTCGACTATTCAAATATGGAAGTCTTCATTTAACATTGGTCATTCAACCCTTTGCCCTTGATGTCAAAGAGGGAGAGTAGCTTGGTGTTTGGAGAGTAGCTTGATGTTTAGAACAACCTAGTGCTTGTCTTGATGTTATTTATAGGTTGTGGTGACCAAACACCAAAGTAGTTGTCATCAAGTCAAAAGGGGGATATTGTTGGCATTATGATGCATGTTTTGTACTTTATGGAAACCCACTTGTAGTAGAACAAGTATATGCTAACTAGATGAATCTACAGGACAGACCATAGGTGACAAAATGATGGAACATAGATGAATCTACAGGTCAAAGGTGATAGAATGATGAGAATAATGGTCAAAGGTTTGATACAAGGAGATTGCTAGTGTGTGTTGTCCTTGATATTTGATGAATGAACTAATTAATAAAAGTATAAACAAGATGTGACAGAATGCATGGCAGTTGTGTTTACAGATGTGACAAAATGTAGGGAAGTTCAAAGAAATCAATTAAGAATTGATGTATGATGGCAAATCACATTATAACAGGTCAATTCAGAGGTAAACAGGATATTGGAACAAAGTACTATAGATCATAATCAATAAGTTGAAGAAAAAGGAAGTTTTCAAGTATGTTAATTTGTATATGCAAGTTCACTGTACAAAAAGAGCGTATACGCACGGGTTCACTATACAAAAAGAGCGTATATGTATGCACACACTTTTACAAGAGGAAAATCACGTATGGGAAGAAAAATTAAGGAAATTAAGGTGAAATAATACCAAGGATCAATACCATGGTATTAGCCCACAATATTGAGCGGAGTAACGGATATTTGATCCCATCTAAGAATACCACAGGTTCTAAGTGTTGTTCTGGTATGAGGTATTGAGAAAGGCTAAAACTATATCAGGAGGAGAAGATCAAAGGGCTAAGTGCACAAGTAATGAATATTTTATGAAATGTTAGATCAAAAGCAATTATGCATGTTATGGGTTTCAGATGCTTTCCTTGATCTAGACTAAGTATGCACCTGAGTGTTTGATAATGGATGAGATATAATGATGGATCAAGATCATAATGACTTATAATTATGATATTTAATAATGGATAGGCTAGATCTAAGTGCTAACAAATTTTTTGTTCTTTAAATGCTATGATATGGGTATTATTTGAAGACTGGAATAGCTACAAACTTATAAGTTTTTATCTGCATATCTATACGATGGTTCGCCTTGGTGAAGGCATGTATACACGCTAGTTCGACACTTCCATCTAGCATATGCAAAAGAAAATCATGTTGTTCAAAGATGATTAATCTATATGATCAGTGTTGTTGTGTTATTGTTGTATGTCAATCATGTCTTCTTAGATCTGAAAGTAGAACTGAATGCATAAGGAGATTGAGTCTGGTTGATTGATTGATTGAGTAAGAAGGGTGATCTTTGCTGCTATTTGTCTAGAAATCTGTAATTTGATAGTAGATCTTTAGAATGTCATTGGTTGGTACAACTTTGATTCAAAAGTTTTATGATTCAGTATTTTTAGAAGTATATGCTAGTTGGGTTAAAGGAAGTAGCATATACATGCAGGTTGACTTCATTGAAGTAGTGTATAAATTCTAACACATATTTTTGAGGTTGCAGTTGGTTCTGGTTGTTGATGCAGTGTTATGGGTTCATATCTGTGTACTGGTAACAATGATCTATTTGTTCCAATTGATTGGTTGAATTTTGATTAAGTAATGATTGATTGGGTTTTTAGTGAATGATTGATTTAGTTATGTCATAGGTTTCAGTGATCGATTGATTCAGTTGTGATTGATTCAAATATTGATGATTGGGTTTCAGCGATTGGTTGATGCGATGTATTTGATGGTTGTATTACAGTAATGATTGTTTTTAGCTTCAATGTTACAGATGAGTCCAGTATGAAAATTTGATGAAATGTGGCCTTCATAGTGTGTTGTTGTGTACCCGGAGTATCCAGTCTAAAAATTTATGAAACGTGGTCCCTGGAGGATACTGAGGGTTGGAGCGTTTAGTGAGGAATTCAAAGCTTCCTACTAGTAGTGGCTGGTGATTAGATCATAGGGTTAGAGATCCCTTCCAATAGAAACTAGATAATGAGTGAAGGTCGTAGCCTTCTGTAGGTCGGCGCTTACGTACTAGTAAACATATCGGCTAGTACAAGAGCTAGGGGGTTGTAGCTCCCTTCCAATAGAAGTTGGAGAACAAGAGAAGGTTTTAGCCTTATGTAGGTGGGTGCCTATGTACTG
>APFE031096477.1:49890-60830 GCA_000404065.3 Pinus taeda
TACACCTGAGACACTATACTTCTCATCATTACCCATCACTATGAGTATCTGGAGATCTTTCTCCTCCAAAATACTGGACAAACTCTTGTTTCTGGTCATGTGGAAAGAAGCTCCACTATCAAGAAACCAACCACTTCCCACCATGGATGAAACCATGCATGCGAAGAGTGTGAAATCCAACTCAAACTGTGAAGCAAGTGCCTCACCTTTAGATCCTTCCCCAGATCCCTTCTTGGATTTCCTCCATCGACAATTTGTAGCATAATGGCCCACCTCATGACAATGAAAGCATCGCACTTTCGATTTTTCAACCTTCTTCCCATCATTGGAAGGATTGGATTCGGAAAGAGAAACCTTCTCCTTCCCCTTCTTCACCTTACTCACTAAGGCACAGTTCTCCTCATCATGCATGGATGAAGAATTGTCTCTGGTGCTCCGTCTGATCTCCTCCTGCATCAAATCCAACCATAGTCATTCCCAATCTGGCAGTTTCTCCCTTCCATTCACTGAGTCCTGGTAGTTATGCCAGCTCTTAGGAAGGCCAAGGAGTGCTAGACTCATGATATCCTCATCTAATGTCATGACCCCTACACTTGCAAGCTCATCCCTAAATGTGATGAGCTTGGTCAGATACATAAAGATCGTCTCATCCCTTTCACACTTGATCTTTTGAAGTTTGTCCTTTAGTGCCAGCTTCCTCTAATCACTGTTATTCTGATATAAATATTTCAATGTTTGTTCCACATTGCATGTGGATTCTCCTTCCCATGGAGGCTCGAGACAATGTGATCTTGCACTCCCTCCAAGAGAATTCTCCTAGCTCTAGCCACACACTTCCTCCATTCCACTTGCTCAGTCTTGTCAGTAGGCTTAGGAATTTCTTGATCAATAAAATCCTTAAGGCCATTATCTTCCAAAACTACCTCCATGTGATCCTTCCAAGCTATATAGTTTGAGCTGCCATTAAGGGCATACTCAAGCCTCAAACCATAGAACGTCGTCGATGAAATAGATGTGATAAGAACTTGAGATCTATATCCCGAATAATAAACTTTGAATTTCTCCTGCTAGTATATTGTTCTTGCTTGATCACCTGTGCTCTGATACCATGTAGAAATTTCACCTTTAGAACAAACTGATATATGCAATGTCCTAAAGCATAATACTTGTTCTACTTCTACAAAGCATTAAGTGGAAGCATAATCGAATTCATGAGCAACATCAAGTAGAAACATGCATAACTGATCAAGAGAAATAATCACACATAACACAAGATATATCTAGGGGGAAGCACCAACATAAAACCCCAACCATGTATTATCAATAAAGTGGAAATCCTCTTCACAATACAAAAAGAATCAGCTCTCAAGCTATCCAGTTCTCAATGAACTATGAAGATATGAAGATATGTCTCATGAACCAACCAAACCCTGTATATAAAAGATTTACCTATGGTCCAATCCCTATTTCCTTGCGCAATTGGCTTAGGAAATAATAGCAAAAGCATATGCAATTAATTCCAAACATACGAAGTCAACCATAGGTCCAACTACGCAATCCTTGAGGACACTAGTTCCTCAACCATGCAAAAACTACTTACTAGGAATAGTCAAGCATCTGATAGTACAGTGTCCCACATCTGATCTCAACTGGGTATCTGACAGAACTGACATTCAACAGTTATCCATGAGTGAATCCTCAGTTATCTAAAATAATAGTTGTCACATGCATGCAAGCATTAACAAACTATATTTTATTATTTTCACAACTTGTTAAAATAATCTAACTGGACTTGACTAGTTAGAACTAAGTCAACTGATTCTCTCATTATAGAACTCATACTTATTCCCCCAATCAGTGGAGGAAATTAAGGATAAATTCCTCAATCAGTGGGACAACTCCTGTGCATGCTCACAAAGACTTCAAATTTGAATTTACTTAACTAATTAACTCAATTGAATTAATTAATTAATAGTTCCAACTGCTGTTGAGACCAAAATTAATTTTACTTCCTATAGATAGACTAGGGACTGTTGTAAATAGGAAGGGGCCTAGAAATTCTATTTTTAGAACTTTCTATTTTTACAGTTTCACCTCTCACCCAATGTGGCCAATGACCTCACTGGCCAAACTGCTATTTTTAGACATGCTATTTTTAGCAGGTCTATTTTTAGCACATTCTAAATTTAACATTTCTTGTTGCACATTTTTCAACATGAAGTAGCCTACACCAAATTAAATATGATTATGAAACATGGAAACTATGCAAGGAAAATAGACACACATATGACATCGTTGTTTTTGGAAAAAATTCCCCAGAAAAACCCAATGCTGGAAAACCGGTGCAACAACTCTATTATGCAAGAGAAAATCTGAGGACAATTATAGGATGCTCAACTAGCAATCCGATACAGAGAGAATACTAAACAAAGACTGGTGAAATTATCTCACCTTGTTACTAGGAGAATCGGTGATTGATCTTGATGAACTGGAAGCTCTGCATCACCCTCTGTGCAGAACCGCGTAACTCCCGACAATTTCTACGTTAGCCTTGCTGGCTATTATGTTGCCCCTCTTCCGGATCCTTTGCTTATTGAGAAAATTGAACTTCTACCTCCCAGGCTCACACCCTAGCTTCCTACAACTGAATTTTGACTTCCCCTTAGCAGGAAACTTGGCTTCCCCTCAAGGATTGTGTTGCATCTACATCAGCATTGCATGGGCTAGTGTCAACCTTCCTCTAGATGTCTTTCTATTCTCCCTCTACCTCGTACTCTATAGAAATTCCTTCTTTTGGATTCTCATTGCCCCTCTACTGCAAGAAATATCTTCAATCAATTTTTCCTCCTGAGAAGTTATCACTTTAGAAAATCGATTTCCTTGATTTCTCAGTGTATTTTTCAAATGACCCTCAAGCCCTTATTATATCTTCCTGTTAGACAACCACCAGCCTAGATTAAATCTTAATCAAAGGCTCAAATTGTTTTGGCTTGATCCGTGTCTTTTTCTAGAAGTTTCACCCATGATTAGATTAATACCCATTAATATTTTAATTTTCCTTAGTTTAGACTTAGGAACCCCATTTGAAATATTAATTATTTTAATAACTTCACTTCTGGGTGGAATTTCCCAAAACACTTTCTGGGTTCTTTGGAATGCATGTGCCCAAGCCTCCCTACAAAATTTGAGGCTTAGAGCACATCCAATGTTACCCCAAATCAACGTGAAGATGGGTCTATCCAGGCTCAAACCTAAGCGGCCATATGTTTCAAACTTTCTAACAAAAAGTAAGAGGCATTGATTCTTCTTTGGCCTGCCAGATGAGAAAGAAAACATAAATGGTAGTGGTTGACATGGTTGTAGCGCCCCTCACAGGTGAAATAGGACTGAACAATACATAGTAAATTATGCCATTTGTCTTTCAACCAAGCCCTCTGCGCCCCTGCTCTCCAGTTATTTTGTTTGAATTTGTCCTTCAAAAACAAAAGACACATCAATTCTAGATAAGATGTGGCTTATAAAATCTTTCTCTCCATCTGTGGGCAGAGTTGTGACCTCATAAATTAATTCCTTAGTCACTTAGAAATAAATTCCTCCAACCTCTACTCATTTTCCATCGAAGCCCTGGACAAATGCTCGTGCTACTTCATCGTGAAAATCGGTGCACCGCTTGAATAATTCCTCCCATCTGACCTGTCGAAACTGTTGCTAAATCTTTGGGTAGATCTCAAGAAGATCAGGCCCTTTTGGCTCATTCCTATTTAACTTCCCGCTTTTCCCCATTGCTCTTCACAGCCTACTAAACACACAAAAACAAAGGATCAAGATTCGATCCTTGATCTTTGGCGAATAACTCAACAAAACGAGTTTTTTAAGCAATAAAAGATGACAATAATCACAACTGAAATGGATAAATTTTCTATATGGGGAAATTTATTAAAGAACATGTTATGGTTGTGTACTATGATAACTAACTAACAAAAGATATCAAATATTTAACCCTTTGATCCTTAAAACTAACCCACACACCACTTCAGCGGCAAAAATGATCCTTTCAACATGTTTTTTCTCCTTTCTGATCTAACAGAGTGTGTTCGAGAAATAATTACCTTTTTGTTGATGTGGAACATGTCAACACAATTCAAAATAGAGATTTGAATTTCTTCGTTTTGGGGTTGATACCCTTTTTACTTGCAAAAATTCTTTTGTCTGCAATTTCAAACATCCGATAATGCTGACACTCCCGTAGTCATCATATTTTTTTTATAATTTTTTTCCAAAATCACAATAGCATTGATGGTCCCATTATCAACATTGTTCCCTGTTTATTACAAATATTTCACTGATACTACAATTATCAACATTTAAAAAATTTCAAACTTAAACAAATGTGATAACATGATCAACTTGTTGTAGTTAAGAAGAAGGTTACAGATGCAACACCAATGAACATGAGTGGTTTCTGAATGTCACAGTAACCATTTGTTAAAGATATTTGTTCTCATGAGAACCTTCCTAACTTTAAAAGGTTGCAAGATGACTATATCTAAGTGGAGACACATGTGTAGTTAAAGACTAGTAAGAAGGTTGGTGATGAGAACCTAGTTCTATTGGTTCAATCAAATAAGGGTGGAGGTAAAGGACCCAATAAAGTAAGGAAAATAGTAAGGATCCAACGTCATAGCTAGGAAAGGGCCTGAGTGAAATCAAGTGCTTCATTTATCATATGCATGGTCACTATGCATCATAGTATCTAGATAAGAGGAAGGGTAAAGTGAAGTAACAATAACAATAGGAAGTAGACTCTACAAAAACTTAGATGAACAAGTTTTAAGCCAAAGTTAAGAAGGATTTCTTGATGGCATCTTACTTCTTTACTAATATAGATTCAAGGAATGCATGGTTGTGAACAATGGATCATCTCATCATATCACATCATCATGATATTGATTTCTAGTCTAAATAAGCAAGACTCGACAGTATAAGTTGAGCTCTTTGATGATGCAAGGTACTGCTAGTAGGAGTTGCTGTTATTTCCTTTCAACTCCAATTAGGTATCTCTTTAGATTTTGATTATGTCTTCTTTTTTCGAAGTCTTACGAAGAACTTGTTTTTAACTTTGGTTATGGAGGATAAGGGCTTTGCAGTTAGGTTCAAGAACCAATAGGTCATCATAAGGCAGAAGTAATCTAACCCAAATACAAATTAGGTAATATTAGGGGTTAGAAACTATAATCTTGATAGGTTTTAGGGTGCACATGTTAAGGCCCTAATTCATAACAATGACAACTTGTGCAAGTTTTGGTGCAAGTGGATGAGGAACCTACATCATAGGGCCTTGCTTATTATGGATAAGATAGTCACAGGTCTTCTAGAGTTCAATATTGAGCAACATGGACTATATAGAGGATGCACACTTAGAAATCATGTCAATGTTGTTTTCTCAAGCAACAACCATAGGTTTAAGGAAATTCTAGACATATTGCATTCAAATGTTTGTGGCCCAATGTTATTGGCATCAATTACATGAATGTTTTATTCATTGATTGATTTCTCTTGCAAAACTTGGCTCTACTTCCTAAAGGATATGGATGATATCTTTAGCGGGTTTCAAGATTTTAAATCTCTAGTTGAAAACTAAACATGGAAGAAGATCAAAGTCTTAATATTGATAATGGGAAATAGTGTATCTCCAAAGAGTTCAAGAGTATACAATACACAACATAATGGGATTGCAAAATGGAAGAATTGATCCATAATAGGGGATAATAACGCCATGATTCATGATGAGCACTTGGCAATGTTTCTTTGGGCACAGACATACAACAAAAAAGTCTACATCCATAACTGGTGTTGTCAAAGGATATTGGAGAACAAGACACCATAAGAGGCATTTGTTAGCTCTCGATTTTGACTCTTTTTGCCACACCTATTACATCACTCTTTCCATCGCTATAATCGATTTTCTATCATTTTCATCATGTTTTATATCTTCTAATGCATACCAAGATAGCTAAACTATGTCTTTTGATTTTTAAGTGTTTGAGGAAAAAATGAGCATTAAAGTTAAATTCAGGCAGAATCATAAAAGCTTGTAATGGCTCGTCTAAAGTTATGTTTGTAGGATGCTTGGGCGCAAATTAAGGATATATTTTGAAACTACATGAACCAAACATGGTGGAATACCTATTGGCCCAATCAAAATTAGTTAAAATAGGCTCGATTAACACTGGTCAAACTTGACCAATCGTCGAGGAAAACCCCTAATTTAGGGGAGGATTTAGGATTTTTGGGATTAGTCCATATTTTATGCAACTAAAAGGATGAATTCAACCCAATAAATGTAAAAGGACTCTTTTTAGGTGGTTACAATAAATATAGTAATTATGTTATACTTTTTAGCCTATTTAAGCAAGGCTACCAACAACTATGAACATATATGATGGTGACTATTATTTTGTGAATACAATTTGAGATTAAGACTTGCTTTCTTATTTTCTTGTTCATACTTTTATGTGTAATGTGAATGAATACTTGCTGTAGCTTATTGTCTTGAAGTGTACTAGGCAAAGGTGGAGGGCCCCCATGTTGAGCTAAGTACACTATTGTTGATTTATGTGCATAGATGTAAATATATGTTAGCATTTTCATTTTCTGAGTTAATATTGTATTTATGTTTTAATCAATTGTGAATATTTCTTGTATAAAATCACTTGCATGCCATGGCCATTTATTTAGTGAAAATGATTTATGTTGAATTATTAGTTTCAATAAATAAGGACAAACCAGTTCTCTAAGTTAGAGCCTCTTTTTTGTTAACTAGGATTGAATTGAAATCAATATTCATTTTTTCCCCTGCTTTCCTAGATTAGATTTATATACTTTATTTCTATGCTTTGGTAATTTATATAAGTGAAAATGATTTTGTTGAATGAATAGAAGCAATAAGGAAGGACAATCAAGACCTCTGAGACAAGAACCTATTCCTTGTTATCCAAAATTGAATAAGATCATTGTTCACTTTTCATATGCTTTCATAGAACAGATTTATATGCTTCCCTAGAATAGTTTTCTTGCTTTAATAGAAAAGAACTTTGATAAAGCCTACTTTGATGAGTTTGATGAGACTCTCTCATCATAACGATGTTTTATAAAAGGTCTTTATAGTTTTACCTTTCAACAATTTATGCTTGTAGCTTTCCATTTTCAGATTATAGCATGCATTTATTCATTTTTTAGTATCTAAGCAATTGGTTTCTAAACTAGTTAGATCTAAGATCCATATTATTTGGTGTGTTTCTAAGTTTACCAACCCGGATTGATATTAAAATACATGCTCTAGTTTACCTCAATAAATTAGACTTACATTTTTGGCGTCGTTGTCGGGGAAGCACACTTAGATACAACTAGTTAGGAAGATTGTTTAGAAAACATATAAAAAACAAAAACAAAAACACCAAGAAAACATAAAAACAAAAACACTTTTTCATTATGGTTATTCATGCCTAGACAAAGAGATGAAAATGGTATATATACAAAACAATACCCCCCCAAGTACTCAACCATTGGTAGGAGTAGGCTACATTCACCCTAACTACATCAATTGCTAGAAAACCAACTTTTGAAGAGTCACATGAAAAATAACGTTAAGGGCAAAGGTTAACTCTTGTTGAAAGATAAACTTTGTTGGCTTATGGAGTAAAAAGAAAACAAACACAAGTGGAAACATCTTCTATAGGAAAACAAAAAGAAACAAGAAAACCAATTGTTCAACCTATCCTTGAACAATTTGAGAAAGTTAAAGACGTGCAATCTCCTATTTTTATTGAAACATTTGAAACAGCTAAAAAAGAGATGGCAAAAGAAGGACAAGGATCAAATATTCCAGGACTAACCCAAAAACAACAGATACAATATGAAAGACAACAAAGAGAGTTTGAAATGAAAAGAGAAGAGAGAAAAAGAGAAGGCAATACCAAAAGAGAAAATGGAAATAAGAGAAGGGAAGATGAAAGAGTAGAAAATGACCAAGAAACTACTTTTGGATTTCCAATCTTAGACACTAGAGAAATTTTGGGAGAAGAGGTAAAAATGAAAAATATTCCACTCTTTGTTTTACCAAATTTCTATGGTGTGTATTTTGAAGATCCTGACTCATTCTTGTTTGAATTTGATATTCTATGTCGTACCTATGGCCATATTGATGATACACATAAGCTTAGTCTTTTCCCTGCCACTCTTAAAGCATCTGCATTAAAGTGGTTCATGGGATTAGGTGAACATACTATCACCAGTTGGGTAGACATGAGAAAAAATTTCCTTAAGAAATATCAAGCATACTGTAGGCATAGAGATTCAAAGAATGATATTTTTAGAATGTCTCAACAAGAAGATGAAATTTTAGAGGAATATTTAGGAAGATTTCTATATAACCTTGATGCAGGAGCATTCAGCTCAACAATATCGTTGTATTTTAGTAGACATGGGGGGTCTTTTGTTTTCAAAGAAGTTGGTTTCCTACATTTTGAATTAATGTAATTATTAAGGTTTTGAGTGATTTTAATGAGAGAAGCTAGAATAGGGATTTAATTAAGTATAGTGAGGCATATTTGTAAATGTTCTTGAATGTAGGAGAACATGAGAGAATTAGGATAGTTGAAAGATTTGAGAATTAATTGTAAAAATTAGATTAGGAGTTAGTTCATGATTTTGTGGATTAGAGAGGATCCTTAGAGATAAGGAAGAGATTTTAGGATTTTGTTGAGAAGGTTATGGATCTAAACCAAGAATTGGTTGTAGAATCCTTTTGTATAAATGTAAGCCTAAAAGGCATAGTCAAGGGTTAGCTAATTAGGAATTAGTTCGAGAGTTAGATAGGTTTTACTGTAAGCCTACGAGCAGGTAGGAAAACAAAGGCCACTGATTAGAAAGTCAGGCCAGAGAGAGAGACTCTTATGTAAATATTTATTTATCAATACAAAGAATTCGATTTTGAATTGTGTGGTGTGTATTGATTAATGGAGTTATGAATTGTGTGTGGATTAGAGTTTCTACATAGTATATGTAGTCCGGGCAGAACACAGAGTAGTGTGGAGGATGAAGGATCGTGTTGGATCACTTGAATCCATTTGAAGGATCACAACTGAGGTTCAGGAGTGACTGTGTTTAAGAGTACGCGGAGTAAGTATGAGAGGGAGTTGTGTTGCAAAACAACTAAAGACATGAAACCCTGAAGTAACCTGAAACCATAGAAGAACCTTGAGAAATCACATAAAAACGAAGTAAAGGAAAGGCATGAAGGAATAAAGTAAACATGCACAAGATTCGTTGGATCTATAAGACCAACGAATGAGGTTGAAGGTGATGGGAGACCAAGATTAAGCCACACAACATAAAGTAAAAGAGATGAATGGTGGAGATTAAACCCAAGTTCTAGCGGAATAGAGGAGTGGTTTCCTTAGGCGGAAGTGGTTTTCGCGCGACGTCAAAACCGTAAGTGGTTTCCTGAAAATGGACCCGATGAGGTTTATGGACCATATCTTAATTCAGTTGAAGTTCGGAGGTGATCAGAACGTCCGTTGAATCTAAGTTCGGTTGGATATCGCGTGCTAAGCAAGAGCGAAGGAATATTTGAAAAACCGACTCGATGAGGGTTTATGCATTGGAGTTAATCCTGTTGAGTTATGGTGATGAGGACGTCCAAGGATTGATGGATCAGATGGTAATTGCGTGGAAAAGTGCACGCAAGTTAATATTTTGAGCGGACCCGATGTGTTTATCAATGGAAGTTAAATTTGTTTGAGTTCTGGAGGATGAATGGAGATCACGCAATAGCCATTGATTTGGTGGAGTGAAATCAATGGTGGAGGTTGAACGTGATAAAGTAAGCATCGGTAAATGTGCCAAAGTTGTGGATTGGTGGAAAGGTAAGTTTTGTGGAGTATTTCTATTATACGAGGAATAATAGAAATAAAGTGGATTAAGGTTTTATGGGTTAGGTGAAGTTTAACCAAAGTTAGAGACCATGGTATGGGGTTTGGTTAATATGTGCGGGGTATAGAATTAACCAAAGTTTATGAGGGTTGAATAAGATTTCACTGGAAAGGTTAATTAAGGTTTAGAATATTGGATATTTATTGAAACATTTTCGTATGAGGTTTTGTTGTGTAGGTAAATCCCCTCTACGGACAGAGGCGATCCCACTAGCCTAAATGGGGTCTAGCAACTAACACGCAGGTTCCTAATTGAAAATTAAAGGCCGATGATGAGGGCCTACCTCGAATCCAACGCTAGTAATTATAGAACAGTCGTCGCTCCCATTCTTTCGCTCCAGCTGGTCACAATCCCCACGATCCTCGTGAACGGACACCTGCACACGCAAAGAACGACACAAATACAAGCATAAAATCCAAGAGATGCAACTATATATCAGTCAGAAAGGATATAACTCAAACATCATCATAAAGACAATAAGAGTGGAACCATAATGATAGTCGTCTATTATTATTAATAAACAAAGAAGAATACAACCAAGTTCTCACGTCAAATCCTCCTTTGGCTGGGTGATTAGCAACACATGCCTTGCAAAGCTTGTCGGGAATGGGGAACAAGCCTCTCTCTCCTTGATTACTTGGACAAGAATCTCCTCATTAAAGATATAGCCTTATGGGGATGAAGAAGGCCTCTTGTAGCATGAGCTTAGCAATTCTCAGACTTTGGGACTTGGAATTTGGAGCTTGAAGAGTAGAATTACTAACTAGCTTGTCAAAGGCAAAAGGACAAGCTTATATAGAGAGAGGAGAAGGAGATAAGATCATCCACGAGATTCATGGGATTGTCCTTATCATTAGGAAGCTTCCATGGGAGGTGGAGAACTACTTCCCTTCTATGGAGATTCAAAGCCCAACTGAACTAACTCAAACTGGAATCAGTTCATGAAT